>JASANE010029845.1:0-15552 GCA_030248225.1 Trileptium ribeirensis
ATTGCTACATAAAGGTAGCGCATCAGCTCAAAATTCTTGAAAAGTGCCGGATGGACGATGCGGTTTCATCGCCAATTTCTTAGAGCAGCAAGGAAATCGCTCATTAATAGTATCCTTGAAAAATATACCATATGTGTTACCTATAGCTCAGCGCAATAATTTCAGTTGCACACTTCGCAATTTTGAAGGACACCATGAACAGCTAAAACTGGAGCTGATGAGCGACTCGGTCCAGTTTACCGAGTTGCAACGACCTAAAATTCAAAGGTATGAAATTTAGTTCTCTTAATCTAGGTATCCTGTGGAAACTAGTGTGACCCCCACCTCTCGACAGAAAGTTTAGAACTGCTGTACATTTGGAATAATTATTCATAATTTTACTCGGAATTCTTCTGAAATTGTAAACAGTGGTCACGGGGCTGCACAGCTTATGCACAACTATTATAATAAGCCCTTCACAGCTTCGGAAAAAATTTAATGTATTTTGAAGGGAGATACTCGGCGTCGCGGCGACTTCGTAGGCACAATACATGCTGGCGCTTTGAATTAGATGCTGCAACGTTTGTGGAAATAACGGTTGGAAACTAGCTGATGCCCACTTTATAAAAATGTTTGCGATACTTGATTGAATTAAAACTGGGAAATTGAGTGGCTCACGATATGTGATTAACGACAAAAAACGACAAAAGTGTCGGAAAATATATTACCGCCTTTTCGCGAGCACAGTTTAAACATGCAGGACTCGATAAATTTTTTCCCCCGCGTGTAAATCCGAACTTATTTTGGTCCGAAAGGTGTTTGTTTACCCTGCTTGCAACAAAAGGGTACAGACAAATAATTTTTCTTTAATATGTGCCATTATGCGAATTCGTATTGGACCTCGTAAAAATTAGGAAATTCCGCAAATCGGTTCACGAGATATAGGTGTCGCAATAAAAATTACGTTTTATTACTGTATGTACCATTATTGCTTCCATTATTGCTTCCAGACAAGAAGAAAAAGGAACAAAATTCAAGTACATATGGATGAGTTCGTACGCCATCTATATCTGATTTTTCGTTTTCCAGTTTGAATTCTGAGATTCACAACAATACAAACTCCAAATAACATATAATAAATCAACGGTCTCAGTATGGCACCTAGTATTTATATATTATTTTCAAAATTGAGCTTTGTAACAATTCTAGAGCGGAACTAAACAGTCAGTGCCAGGCTGGTACTGTATTATGTAATGTTAGTGCACGGCGGTATTTTTTGTCTGTTTTTGTTACTGTACTGTATACACAAGGCATATATATAATACCTAGCTATACAACTAGTATGTAACTCTCCCGTAGCGATAAAAATATTTCCTATTGTGGTCAAAGAACTTCCACTTTAGTAGGCGAATCGGCTAAGCGAAGCTAGGAATGCAACTTTCAATCTCGTAGTTTTATCTTTCCTTATTAATACAGTCGTTTTATTATATTACGCGCCGTTTGTGAAACATTTATGAATGAAGTTTACATGCACTATACGAAATTCTAATTACAATCCAGTGAATTCTGAGCGATTTGACGTTATATAATTGGAGAAGAAACTGGTTTTTAGATCATGGATACGGTGACCGAATGTTGCTATGCACATGGCACGTCAAGTATGTATGATTGAAATCGTTTGTGTTCGCTAACCTTAAAAGCAGCGATATTTTAATTTACTGATATTGAAAATGGTGATATAATTATAAGGTTATTGTAATTATAGTTAATATTGCAAACGGTTACATTTATCGACGGGTGCCTTCAGTGAAACAATTTAGTTCCATAAACAGCCTCTAGAACCGAAATTGCGAAGGAAGAAATAGAACGAAATTCTATGCTGTACAGTAAAAATTTCTTTAACAAAATTTACTAACTACAGTTTTGTATCATTGAATCAACCAGTCTTATGCTCTACACTGTCAAACTATAGTTGCTCGTTTTAAATTTTTATTTGTTGAAACATTTTAACTTTTTTCAGATTCAATTAAACTTCAAACTAAACGGTTCGTGACGAAATCTTTGCCACCACTCCGCGCAATCCTATCGTGTAAATGATCGCCGAAATTCGACAAAACCAAAAATTTCGCACATGAACAAAATCTATTGCAATAAATAATTTTTATTTATCCGCATACAACGTCGCGATATCTTCATGCCATTTGTTTAATTATAATGCACATCATTTCTGTTTAACACCTTCGCTCTTTGATATAGTTGCAAGACACCTGGAGTAATATGCACCACACAAATTGCAACCAAATATATCCAGTGACTGTCGTAAGGGGTGCCAAACAATCCCAGCCGTTAATAATTGTAATGGTCAAATCACTTCCAGACAGAAAGGGATCAAAGTATCGAGTATTTTACACTATTCACTCGTGTTAGTATTTTGAAGAGTGCATCAGGGAAGAGTATGACACTTCCATGCACTCTTCTGTAAACCCGTGTTGGATGGCATAGACGTTTTTATGTTATTTTGTGTTATTATAACACTAACCAGGTGGGATGTTGGCTCATCCCAGCACTTTGGGAGGCTGAGGTAGGAGAATGGCTTGAGGTCAGGAGATGATGAAACCAACCTGTCCAACATGGTGAAACCCTGTTACCCACAAAACTTGTGGTGGTTGTGCATGCATGCTTGGGAGGCTGAGGCTTGAACTTGAGCCCATGAGTTCATGCAACCTGTTTCAACATTGTACTGTAGGAAGGGCCATGTCTCTCTAAACTGTCTTTGGGATCATAAATCAGCCTCAAATCAAATACCTCGCAGAGCTGCTTTAGAAATAGTGCTATTTTTTAAAGAAATTGTGGTTTATCTTGGTTTATTATAGTGAGCCACAGGGCACATATAAAACCGACAGTATATAATTTAATATAATTTTGGCAAAACTTTGAGATAGATATTGCCTTGAGACAACTGGTCAGAAAAAACATGATTTTTACAAATTGCTGACCGGTGTTGGTTCTTATTGCTACGCCGTTTAACGTGTATACATAAAATAAACACATGAATCCAATGTCAAAATGTTTTCAAAACTAGTAATTTAAATAAGTAATGTTTTTTATTTATATAGATAGATTATAAGACTGTTTGATTCAATGATACAAAACTGTAGTTAGTAAATTTTTCTGTTAAAGAAATTTTTACTGTACAGCATAGAATTTCGTTCTGATTTCTTCCTTCGCAATTTCGGTTCTAGAGGCTGTTTATGGAGGAACTAAATTGTTTCACTGAGTAGGCATCTGTCGATAAACAGAACCGTTTGCAATATTAACTATAATTACAATAACCTTATAATTATATATATCACCATTTTCAATATCAGTAAATTAAAAATATCGGCCGCTTTTAAGGTTAGCGAACACAAACGATTTCAATCATACATAATTGACGTGCCATGTGCATAGCAACATTCGGTCACCGTATCCATGATCTAAAAACCAGTTTCTTCTCCAATTATATAACGTCAAATCGCTCAGAATTCACTGGATTGTAATTAGAATTTCGTATAGTGCATGTAAACTTCATTCATAAATGTTTCACAAACGACACAGTAATTGTGTAATAAAACAACTGTATTAATAAGGAAAGATAAAACTGCGGTAAATGAAACTCGGTCCTAGCTTCGCTTAGCCGATTCGCCTCTGAAGTGGAAGTTCTTTGACCACAATCGGACTGTTTATCGCTTCAGAAAAGTTGCATATTTGCAGTTGTATAGCTAGTATATTTTATATATATGCCTTGTGCATACAGGTACGGTAAAGCGAAAACAGACAAAAATACCGCCGTCGCTAACATTACATAATACATACCAGCCTGACACTGACTGTTAGTTCCGCTCTAGAATTGTTACAAAGCTGATTTTGAAAATAATATATAAATACTAAGTGCCATACTGAGACCGTTGATTTATTATATGTTATTTGGAGTTTGTATTGTTGTGAATCTCAGGAGTAAAGCTGAAACAAAATCAGATATAGATAGCATACGAAAACTAATACCATATGTACTTTAAAGAATTTTGTTCCTTTTCTTCTTGTCTGGAAGCAATAATGGAAGCAATAATGGTACATACAGTAATAAAACGTAATTTTTATTGCGACACCTATATCTCGTGAACCGATTTGCGGAATTTCCTAATTTTTTTACGATCCAATACGATCACATAATGGCACATTAAAGAAAAATTATTTGTCTGTACCTTTTTTGTTTGCAAGCAGGGGTAGAACAAACAGTTTTTCGGACCAAAATAAGTTCGGATTTACACGCCAAAAAATTTTATACGAGTCCTGCATGCTCTTAAACTAGATATTGCTCGCGAAAAGCAGGTAATATATTTTTCGACACTTGTCGTTTTTGTCGTTAATCGCATATAGTAAGCCACTCAATTTCCCAGTTTTATTCAATCGAGTATCGCAAACATTTATAAAGTGACATGGCTAACCCAACCGTTAGCAAACGTTGCAGCATCTAAATTCAAAGCGCACATGCTATATCCCTACGAAGTCACAGCAACACCGAGGATATCTCCTTCAAAATACATTAAATTTTTCCCGAAGTCTTTTAAAAGGCTTATTATAATAGTTGTGCATAAGCTGTGCAGGCCCATGACCACTGTTTACAATTTCAGAAGAATTCCAGTAAAATTATGAATGCATTGTTCCAAAATGTACAGCAGTTCTAAGATTTTCTGTCGAGACATCAGGTGAGTCTCACACTAGTTTCCACAGGATATATAATTAAGGAGCATAGCGTAAATTTCATACCTTTGAATTTTAGGTCGTTGCAACTCAGTGACCTAGATATGGACACGAGCGCTCGCTACGAAATCAGCTCCAGTTTTAGCTGTTCATGATATCTTCAAAATTGCGAAGAATTATATCCCAACTGAAATTATTGCGCTGAGCTATAGGTAACATATGGTATATTTTTAGAGGATACTCTAAATGAGCGATTTCCTTGCTGCTCTAAGAAATTGGCGATGAAACCGCATCGGTCATCGGCACTTATTTCAAGAACTTTAACTAATGCGCTACCTTATGTTAAACATATATTAGCGCAATTCAAAGTGCAACTGCGTGAGTCTTAAGAAATGCTAGCAAATGCACTAAAACATTCAAAATACTGCTGGAACCTGCGAATGCACTTTGCAAGTAATAGTCTATATACTTTTCTTTAAGTGGTGGAAATCTCTCTAAAATATATGTTAAAATTTATATAACTGTAAATTTACTACTACTGCTGCAGCTCAAACCAATAGGATTATTATTTGTACCTTGTTGATACAAATGTCTGGACCGTGTTCAACAGAGGCACTTGAATGGCTTAATTCTTTGATCGCTGAAGAATTCGACGCTATTCTTCCATGTCTTGATGATAAGGTAACACGATACATTTACTTTTGACTATGTCTATTTATTAGATATAATGCTAGAAAGCATAATTCGACCAGCCATAAATACTGATTTCAATTTATAAATTTCCGTAAACATTTATATAAATATTTAAATAATGAAATAATTATGCAGAAGCACTTTTATCTTTTAATTAAACCAAATGCACATTTTATTATCTTTTGAAAGAACGTGCAGCAGCGTTTTAAAAATGTCTGTAACTATATTTTAAACAAATGTATATAACAATTTTGACCAATTTCCAAATCATAGGCGGAACAAGATTTGTAAACTAAAACCGTTTTATTAATAATGAAATTATCAACTTACCTCTGTTTAGTTTTACAAGCATTTACCCCGGGTCATTTGCGAATGTTCAAGGTTTGGTTTGAAAATTTACTCGGGGTCACAGGGCGACTGCTACTTTAGGTTCGACCATGCCACTTTATGGTCAATAGTCCGATAATCTGCTAACTGTGAACTATTTATATTTAGTTGCGAATTACTTATATGTATATTACCAACCATAGCTGTTGCAGCTGGTTAGATGATGTTGGACAAACTCAAGCCGGCGGCACGGGTCGAAGCTGGGGCCCATGTCACCTTTAGGGGCCGGGCGTTATAACGTTTGAAAAAACAACAGCTCATAGCGGGGTTCGGGTGGCGGCAGCCCCCGACTTAGGCTTAATACATGGCTCATATAGGGACCCTAGCTTATGCTAAGACCGTTTTATTAATAACGAAGGGACCCCGGCTTAGGCTTAGTATATCGATAACGGCATAGCATGCATTTCACATCCGCCCCAAAAAGTTACATTGGCCGAAGCTGGGATGTCTGATTAAAAGCTAAGCGACGTATGCAAAACACTAAGATATCTAGGAGCTGTTGTTCGGTTCCTTTAAAAAACCTCGCAAAGTGACCGAATAACAAAGAACGTTTTAACATACACCACGTTGAAAACACAGCGAACACAACGTAACACAACACAGCGTGCGTTGAGTCCATTTGGACTCAGCGGACATGAAAGGCTTAGCTCTTTCAATTCTACGAGTTCCAACTGCACCCAGCGCACATTATGAAGTGCAGTTTTAGCTGAGTTTACCGAATGCAGCACATTTTCAACTGCGCCGTTATTCGCTTGCATTTTGAGGTTCTTTAAGGAAACGAGCAACAACTCCTAGACAGCTTGCTGAATTGTGTACTCAACTTTCACCCGTAGAACCCGGGTTCGATCCCTGATACATAGCACGACTTGCAAATTATTACGGTCATTATAAAATGTTTAAAAGCCAATTCAACGACCTTTGAACGCAAAACCAGTATCTTTGTGAAACAGAAAATAACATACAAGTTTAATATGTAGAAGTCACAGTAGTAACGTATTTTGTACATTGCATAAACTATAATTAAGTAAAATAACCCACAAGACTATCAAACTATTTACGGTAAATAAGGCAGTGAAGTAGTTTGATATTAAGATTCAAAATTGCTTTCATTCAATGTTAAAGTAGGATAAAAGCCTGCTTCTAAATCTATGTTTTTCCAACGACTTGTAAGCACACAGATACATATAATGGCATTAGCGCCACAAGTTTATATTGTTCTTTGTCTCGGTAGCATATATATGATGATAAATAAAACATCTATGCAGTTCGCTTGATCTTCAAGTTTTTGAATGTAATATCCTTCACAGGAATCGTTAGGTTTTTGCGTAACTGTTAATTATATCACTATCACAAAGCATTGGTAGTACTTGATACATCGCAACGGATAGCTAGTAAAAACCCGTTTAATGGATAATCACCCATAGTTACACCATAAATCAAATCAGGTCGTTCATTGCTCATATACTGATAAAATCAGTATTTAGTCTAATTCTGGCACGAAAAATAATTTAAAATCCTATATCAAAACCAAATTTTTGATTGGTTGAAGTCTACTGTTTTGTCCCGCCGCCGAAGCAACGGGCTCTTAGCGAAATCTAGACAAATTTAACCTGTTCCAATCTGAAAAAATCATAAATTATAAAATCAAAATAAACGCGAATTTTGATAGAGGCATGATAGAATTTTGTCACTCATAAAGTTCAAACGCCGTTCGAGAAGTTTTTGTTATATAGAATACATCCTGAAGATACACAGACTGACAATATTTAAATCCAACACTGCCAGTCATAAGTATTAGTAATAACGGCAATATCTGCCCGATTTAGACGCAAAATGGGCTGTTTTGGTGTTTTATTCAGTTGCTAAACCTGTTGTTGGTATGACATCGTACATGCGGGTGAAATATGCCATATCAGGTGTAATTACGTTGTAATTCGACTTGGCTTTTGTCTAAAAGTGTACATTATAATCACTGGTTTTGTAAAAGTAAACATACAGGCGAACGCGACTATCTCTAAATTCCGAACCACACACAATGGTAAAAGATTACGAACATTCTGTTCCTGAGTTATAACTTTTTTGTGACAAAGCTTTGCATAATTGTGAGTCAACAAGAAAAAGTATACTCTATATTACAGCAAAACAAATGGAAATAAATTTTAATGTTTTCTCGTGGTGTGGAAGTTTTAAAAAAATTATTGGCCCACAGCAAAAGATATTATAAAGCCCCGTCTAGGTACAAAAATTTGTATACGTACACGGAGCATAATGTTTAAAAATTGCAAACACCTAAAGACACGGTGCAACTAGTTAATGGATGTAGATATCTACTGGTTTAACCCAACGGTGATGAATTATATTTCAATAACGTTTTTCGTCGTGTGCCATATTTAGTTATTATGCAATTTCAAAATATGTTATTTGCTTTATGTGAGGAAATAAATTATATCACATCGGTTTGTCGTTTATGTTATAGCCATCCACTGCAACTGTTCGTAATGCTAAATGGCTAAGAATTCATAAACGTAAAATAGCTGTAAAATTTATGCCTACCTTGTAAATAGACCTACGAACATGAAATAACAACCAACTAATATGTTTTTCAGGGCATTAAAACTTTTGTTGAATATTTACAAAATGAAATGCTCGAAGAACAAGCAAGGTTTGGTATCCTCAACGGTAAACTATTTCGACTGCAGTCACACAATAAGGTAAATTATGTAGCATGTTTAATTATATACAATTAAAATATAATTAAACATTTTAAACTATAAAACGTTTAAAATATTTTAAATATAGATATTTTGAAATATTGTAGTGATGATATTTGGATATTTATTATTGAACCGGAGCGAGTGAAGCGAGTGGAGTTTCCACTCAAGGTGCTACGACAAAAATCATGAAAATTTTTTGTCTGTTTCTATGGCCATGGCAAATGGCAAAAATATGTTTTTAACCGTTCTATGCCCAATCTGTCCATGCCGGTACCAGTGTTTCGTATCAAATCTCGCAATCAAATAAATACAGTCTTCGCATCAAAAAAATGGACCACAACTCAGAATCAACTCATCAAGATCTACAATTTGCTGGCCACGATATTTTTGCTAGGGCGGCTAGGGGCCGAATATGGTTCGTCGACCCTTTGCCAAAAACTGGGATTTTTCACATTTTCGACGTGTTTTTGTGTGTTTTTCCTTACAGTCAAGGCCCATTTGGTTATTAAGCACACCGAATACGATGACTTAGCTATATAAAGTCTAACTTGACTATATTATCCTTTTTCACAGGGTTTCGTGTGTTGTACGGTCGACAAACCCGATTTTCCAAATGCAGTCCATTTTCAGTTGCTTAGTTCTGTATTGCGTGCAGGGTATCACTAATTGCCTATATATACATTTTTCTGAACGGTGAATACAATAATTAGGTTATCTTGACACCGGCATGCATATATCAAGCCTTTTCATGGGTTTTCAATGAAACCCGTTTTCCAAAATATAGTCTGTCTACTGTTATTTAGTTACGCATTGCGTACAGGTCATCAAGAATTTTCAGAATAGAATATCCGGTATGGTGAATACGATGATTTGAGTATCTAGAGTCCAGGACAAGTATCTTATGCCTTTTCAAATGTTTTCATTTGGTTTAGGGTCAATGACCCCGCTTTTCAGAAAATAGTATATCTTCAGTGGTTTGGTACATGGCATCAAAATAGTTTATAAAGAGGTTTTTTGTATATGTTCATTGCAATGATTTGGCTATCAAGAGTTCAGCGTGCATTATTTCATGCCTTTTCATTGGTTTTCGATGTGTTTTGGGTTAACGACCCCGATTTCCACAATACAGTCTGTCTTCAGTTGTTTGGTTTCGTATTTTTTTACGGGTCATCAAGAACATCTGTAGCTTTTCCCAATGTTTTTTCGAAACTGAATCTGTAGCTTTTCTAATTTGCTTTTCCGGTTTACTGAACACGATGATTTGGTAATATAGAGACCAGCACAAATACTTGATGCGTTGTTTTTGATATGTTTAGGGAGGATGAGATTTTAGGATTTTCAATGGATTCAGGGTGTTAAAGGTGTTAGGGTGGTATGTACATCAAACACAGCCTGTTACAGGTAGCTAAACAAAATGATAACATAAAATGATACCACGCTCGCGCTCCGTTTCACCTTCGCTAGCGAGTTACTAGTTATACATTTAGATGCTTAGATATTTTACTGTTGGTTAATTGGTCAGAGCATATAGCCAAAATTAATAATAACTATCCGAGGAGATTTGACATTCAAAATGATACCACGCTCGCGCTCCGTTTCACCTTCGCTAGCGAGTTACTAATTATACATTTAGATGCTTAGATATTTTAGTGTTGGTTAATTGGTCAGAGCATATAGCCAAAATTAATAATAACTATCTGAGGAGATTTGACATTCTTCGCTATCACTACAAATGAAAACGATCCACACATTTGTTGGCATACAGTAGTCTTTCGTTATATTAATGGTGCTATCCGTATTGGGAACATGCAGTGGCGCAAAAGCTAGCGCAAATAGATCTTGATATATCATGTCTATTTATTAAATGATGGTGAATATTTTCTTAGGCTTATATCTCTCACACACCTAAATATAAAACGTTCAGGAATGTTGAAATTCTAAACGGTAGAGACATTAACACGTGAATTATACAATAAAAAGAATATGGACGTGCATAGATATTGTTCATAACACACACAGCTATAGCCAAAATACTTATCATTTGACGAACGCCCAGCGATAATTGCTGCGAAACTACGCCAAAAAATAAATATAAGTTGTATTACCTAAGGTAGAATCTTAATCTTTGCTTTGCTTTTTACTTGTCTCACTGATTATTTTAGGATGCCACAACGACAGCTTCAGTCAAGAATATCAAGGACGGCATGGTTCAATCACAGAATCATCTGAACGAATTGTGTTTGAAAAATATTAAATGCTTCGATCAAGTAAGTTAACTATAACAGTATCAGTTGTTTGTATTTATACTTATAAAGATATATATCCAACCAAATCGTTTTTGAAGTATGGCTATTAGTGTCATTTTATGTTTATAACAACTTATGCATTGCACGATGAAAAATTATATCAACGTATTAGAATTACTGGGACAAATAATTTTTGGCCAAAAAATTGCATAAAAGAAAGTTTAACTTGAGATTAGATAAAGAATTAGAACAAACCAGTATAAGTATATATAATTTTTGCAAAATAAAGATTAGTAATTTATGATTATTCAAATTTATCCATTGATTGGACTGTTGATGTTTTAGAGACTATTTGTATAAAAATTATGTTTGGGCCATTTTGGAATTATAATCCTTTTTGTTACAATTACAATTTCAGGCCTCGCCTATAGCTGGATATATATCAAAGTTTAGATTTTACGAGTAACTTTAGTGTAATGGTTCTAGGGCTAAGAGCAGCACGATTCCGAACGTGACATATTTGCGTTCACTTATATGGTTGGTCACGTTAACAACAGGATATCCCTACAATAGCTTACATCATGATCATGTGGGATACTGGGATTACACTCCTAAGGATCGGACGACTCCCAATCGGGGCGGTCGCCGATCCTCCTAAGAGGTAGCTTGACCTTCTGACTCAACATTCCCTCTCCCCCTAAAAATTTCAGTAAAAAGATGCAAAAAATCGTGGGAAATGAGCAAAAATTGAGTGGAACTAACAAAAATTTTGGAGAAAATTGGCAAAATTAAGGGTAAGTTGAGAAAATTAAGAAAGATTTTGAGTGGCAAAATATTTCTAAAATTTATCTCCCTCCTGACGAATCCCCGTCTCACTGACCAGTTGATCCCCTTAGGGTCGACCTGGACCCCCCTCCCTCGAAGCACCCGCTTTCCCACAGCGATTTCGGATCTCAAGCATGTATTCTTAGAATAATAGAGGCTTTCGGGTAGCAATGAAAAAACTTCTCAGCATATATACGTGATACAATTGAATAAACTTTATATATACCACATTCTAAAACATAATAAAAGATACTGTCTGTTGAACATAAATTTACAAAGCGCAATAAAATACTAACATTGTAGGTAGAATTACGTATGATACTTAATTTTTTTTTTGGTATAAGGGCACGTCGCTGTAGCGCTATGGTACATATGGCCATGTTTAAGTATATATTGAAATACGGCATGTGTTGAGAACGTTTGTCGATTTGTTGCAAATTGTTACAACTGAGTCGTGGCTGCCGCGATACGCAGCTAAACGTTATCTGTTGACGAAGAAATTGCGACTAATCGAGTATACATTGGTAACAGCCACGTTTTCAATGCGTGACTTGGATTGTAGTCACCATATTTACATGAGCACTGTGTACTAAGCGCGTTGAAATACTACCGTTGAAACTGGACTTTAATTGCAGTAACTTTTCAGCATTTACACAAAATTATGCCATTTCATTGATAGTATCAAAAATCAATGAATGTGATCTAACTGTGAAATAAACAACGATGTGCAGAACGTTTATAGTCTTCTTCGTGATTGAATATACTTTAACGTAAAGAGAGTATGATCCATGTTACTCCACGGTAGCTGCTGATAAATTATATATTTTTGATATAACCCATGAATCGCGAAATTCCGAAATGTCTCGTTGATATGCGATAGCTAGCTACTGTCAGATCACGACGGTTTTCTTTCCTAAATTTAATTAATATTCCTTCTTCGTTTTCAACACAACTAAAGCTTTATAAGTTTTGGTAACTAAAATATTTTGTATTCCTCAAAGGACTTTAGAGTTTTATTGCCGCATTTGAATAGTGAAAATAATATGTGTATTTGACACTTGTTTGAAAAACCATACTTCTTTGACGCCCAATGTCATGATATTGCCAAAATCTCAAATTTCTAAAATTTATGTTCGGGCTTCCAGTCGTTTAGGATTGTGTATCGAGCTAGGAAATTAAGAAATATTGAGCATAGCATTTAGTATTAGCTTACTGTAACTTCAAAATTCAATGACACATATAGTTTGAGACCTGAGGCTTTGTTATCAAAAGTTATATATCTTTTCAGTCTGCCAAGAAATATTAGCTTTATCAGCAGCGTAATATGTCTTCGACGCATTAAACTCTAACAGATAGACGACAACTTATTTCTAACGAATTATCTATGCAACCATGCTAAACTTTGTAGCCCAAAGACGAAATTGTTCAGGAAAGTCAGTTAATCAAGCTATTTAACAGTTACTCTGTTATGTAAACACGACCTTATACCTTTCTGGTGCAAATAAACTATGCGGCTGATATTTATCACAGGCTGCGGAGTATTTTAAAACAGTTTTCAGTTTATTTCTAGCGTCACATTACAAGTCAAGATTATTGCTTTGTGTTCCGAAGCCGAAGTAGAATATATATTCTACAAACGGCGCTACTCGGTTACAAAGTATAACAGCATGACAAATGGGTGAATGTTTGAGATTTACATTATCATAAAAAAGGTCGGAATAAGCCCAACTTTTGACTTGTATTCGTTTCTTCATATTTAAAATTTTCAAATTTGCTATATCCACAACCTATATCATTTTGTCTGAAGACATACAAATAACAATGCAGAAATTGCATGTTTATTTTTTTGGATAAATTAAAACTCAGTAGAAATAGGAGAACCTGAATATTGAACATGACAATACTTTGTTTAAAATCATGGACATAGCCAAGGGCTGGCTGGAGACAGTGTGCCACCGTGCTGCAAGGCGTATCCCATGGGAAGGATAGCAGAAAAGTGCACGACAATGTGCAGCAGGTGCTTTAAGCTGTGTCTGTCTAGCAGATCTAGCACCGCCTCGATAGAAACATGTCCTACTATGTGCTTACTTGAAACAAAGTCACAGAAATATCTTGGTAATTTGAATTCCTTATTTTTTATGTTCGTTTGATAATAAAATATGTAATAATAATTTATACACTAATTTTATTCTAAATTTTAATTACCATTATAATTATATAATTATTATGGTTAAGTTATACTGAATTAATAATCTATAATAATTTATAATATTTTTGCTTAATAAAATCTTAATTTTGTTTTATATATACGGTTTGTGTTATGTTCATGTAAACTGCTAATCATGTTAAGAAGAATAAAAACAATTTATATATTAGCGTTTTACACCGAAGGACTAAGTTATATGAGGTTGTACCGTCCTCTGTACCCCCAACCGAGGCCTGAGCCTTAGCCTAAAATAAGGTCCTTATGTGACCCTTATGCTGAGCCTAAGGCTAAGTTGCGGGCAGCCGTCCCAAGACTGCCTGTGCTAAATTGCTCTTTTAAGGATATAACTTTACGCCCTGAAGCTTTACTTGGCCGATTCTCGGTCATAATATTTGTCCTGCCTGAAAATTCAGCGTTGGTGTTTTTCTTTGGGTTTACCAGTTAGTGAGCTTACATTTTTCGGGAAAGAAAATTGGAATAGATAATTGCTCTTTTATGGTTAAATAAATACTTCAATTTCGCTATTTTAAAGAAATCACATAAAGTTGAGAAAAATGAAGATCTAAAAAAGTGTTATTTAAAAAACCTAAAAACTTGAAAACAGCCGTGTTGTTCCCACCTTCTTTCCAAATATATAGATAAATTCATTTTTGAGCGGAAATTGCCGCCATATCAATGTGAGAGTCATATATATTTATTATAATTTATCTGAAAATGAACGAAACATGAATAATAATTTATTTCAAAATTACAAAAATATAGTTTTTTTGCGCAACACTTATCATTTGGATACCATTTTTAAGAATATTTAAAGATAACGATGCGAAATCACAATAAATAAAGTGTTTTATAACACCTTAGGTATACAAGTAATTATAATTACCTTACTTTTATTGATTTTAACGCCCAGTTAATGAGCAATTTGACAACGCCTGAAAGTGTACAATTGTTATTTGTTAAAAGTAACAAAAACTAATTAAATATGGGAAAACGCTTCTCGAAAGTGCTTACGGTTGTTGAGTAAATACTCATTCTAAGTGTTACGTTGCAAGTTAAATGCAGATGAAATCACAGTAGTTTTTAGCTAACGTGATAAATCATTACCAAGATTTTATACAGCAATTCTGCGTCGTTGTTTTTGTCACAGCCGTCAGGCTGTGACATTGATTTCACCTTTTGTCAGAGTGTGCATTACAGCTTTGGTTGCACTGCACTGCACGTGTCTGTTATAGTCAAAGCCTTTGCAGATCCCACCGTTGGAGTCTGCATGCCAGGCAAAAACGGCATGCAGCAAACGTCTCGGATTTGTTGACTACAATTGAGATGAAAACATTTAGGAATTCCGAGAATTGATGACATCGAAAATTATATTATCAACTTTACCAGGTCTGAATTCATTCTTGCTATTTCATAGACAGCATATTCGAAAACGCTGAAGTCAAATAATTTGACATGTTTCAAAAACCATATATTATGCTGAACCGTCGTAAAGTTTATATTTAAATAACTATATGTAGTCCAGGCGCATAAATTCTATTGTTAATAGCAATATGACTGCTGTGACATTCTTCTTTTAAGAAGAAAAATTTTGTTTTCAAACGAAGGTTCTTGACACATAGTATGTGTTTCCGACAGGGTAGCTTGTTGTCTTTTTGACTAAATATACACTATATGTAATATATTAAGCTTTGCGTACGCACTACATTATTGTGGTCATCATGGAATTATTTGTAAATATGATATCTAAAGCCGATAGACT
>JASANE010029846.1:0-190221 GCA_030248225.1 Trileptium ribeirensis
GGCGCTATGGGAACATCGTGAGAATTTCTTATTTGTGTGGTTCTGTCATTCATAACTCATTTTACGGTGAATGGATTTCAATAAATTTTGTTATTGGGTGGCAGAAGTGATGAGGACGTGTGCTTAAGTCGAACGCGAGCAGCTCCGACCTCACCTTTGGGGTCAGAATGGCAAAGACATGTTTTTAAGGGTTTATAGCCAAACTGGGCTATAAGGGTACCACATCGAAATACTGAATCCGCTCATCGAGGTCTACAACTTTGCTGGCCACGACTTTTGGGAGACCACTCCTTGAGCCGCTGTGGGCACGAATATGGCTCGTCGACCTTTTGTCAGAAATAGCGATTTTTCAAAATTCGGCATGTTGCGTTTTTAACCATACAACGAATGTCTATTAGGTGATCAAGCTTGCTGAATGGGATGGTTTTGCTACTTAGAGTTCAACTTGACTGTATTATACCTTTATATGGGGGTTTCACGTTTTTTTAAAATCGACTAACCCGATTTTTTTAATGTAATAAGTTCTCATTTTGTTTGGTTATTTATTGCTTGCAGCGCTGCAAGAATGATCTACACATATAGATAAGTTTTTTCGGTACGCTGAATACGTTGGTGTGGTTATCTAGAGTCCTGGACGAATATTTAGTACCATTTCATAAGTTTTCATTGGTTTTAGGATCAATGAACCCGATTGACAGAATATAGTCTGTCTTCAGTAATTTGGTTACGTTTTTAGTACAGCAAGTTTTTTTCAAAATCCATGTTGTGCTAAAATGTGTGTTTTTGAAATTTAGGTGTGTTTTTTGACAGTTAGGTGTGTTTTTGACATTTAACTCTGTTTTTTAATTAACCCGCAAATACCCTGTTTTAGCGTTACAGGGAAGGTCAAGTAATGATAATTAATCGGCTACTAGCAATTTTATATTAAGGCATGCATTATATATTGATACAATAGTCAATCATTTAACCACTCAGTTATATTTAGCACTAATTTTTTCATACTTCAGAATTTATAGACTTAGATTCCACAGTTATAAACATGGTCAGTTTATAAGCATTCAGCGTTTAAAAATTTTGGTTTTTGTAGCCTTTTAATTAAACAGTTCAGGTGTGCTAAATTTTGTGTTTTTTTAAATTTAGCTGTGTTTTTTGAAATTTCGCTGTGTTTTTGCGCTAACAAAAACACAAAAAACCCTGTAGTACAGGGCATAAAAATTCTATATATAGGTTTTTAAGCATGTTGAATACGAAGGCTCTGTTGTCTAGATGCTAGCGTGAATACTTCATGCGTTTCCGGCTATTTTCGTGTGTGACTGGTTTAGGGTTTTCAATGGGTTCAAGGTTACAGAAGTTATAGTGTAGTACAATGCATCGAACACAAATCCTGCTGCAAGCTGATTTCATATTGTCACCACATGAAATCACACTCGTTCAGTTTCACCATCGCGTGCAAGTCACTAGCAGGACTATGTAAAAATAGGTTTTACAATTAGCCCCTGAAACCCGAAATACACGAAAACGACCATATCACTATAAACAATGAAAATATACCTGTGGATTTAAGCTCATTTACTACAGCCTCGATTTAAGAAATATGTATGTAGGTAGCTGCATATAGCGCGTTATCACTGTGGCTACATATGTGGTAAGAGAGGTAAAACGGATTTTAAATTGGCCCAAGAGGCCTGCAATACACGGAAACGGTAATTATCTCCATTAACACATATGGTTCACTGTAGCGAGATTGCAGCTCTTTATAGCTGTGTTATCGTTATGGTGGTTATCCCTGTTCTATGGTTGGGTCTATAGAGGTTTTTCTATGGACTGCGCAAAATACACCTATAAACTCAGAATTCAAAAATCGAGCCACAACAATTCCTCATTATTTGTCCGGTTCATTAAGCTCCATTTCTTTCTTGCTAAGCGCTTCTGCATCACGTGGCATTTTACTTGGCTGAATTTTCATGCTTTTCAATCCTCTTTCATACTTATTGAGCGGAGCGAGGCGAAGCCGAGCGAAGCGTTTGTATTTTCTATCTGGGAGTAAAAAGGTCGACGTCCGTCCGTTCGTTCGTTCGTTCGGTCCGACGGATCTCAAGAACCACAGAACCGATTTTAAAAAACTTTTTTGTTTGAAAGCCTATCATGTCAGAGTGTGCACCTGATATTTGGGATTAAAAAATTTTGGTGGTTAATTAGTAATTAGCTAATTAGCTAAGCTTATGCAGCTAAAATAGAGAATTTTGCAATATTTGTGTTATTTATGGAAATAGAATCGTTTCGATCAAACCACTATAGGGTTTTTTGGGTCGAAGAATTCAAATATAATATTTTTACCAATGATAAAGTCCTATGCCCTATGCAATGTAGTTACAAGAACATAAAATTGAGTACATTCGTAATGCCACAGCCCAAGCTCCGCTCACAAATCTACCGACTAGTTTTTACAGTGCTAAATATGATCGAGTTTACAACGTCGCAAAGTGCAAATATGGCGGGAGGAGTTATAATGGGTTGTCGAATGGAGTCTAAATGAATATGGGACTATTGTTTTCAGGAGAAGCTCTTGGCGCCCTCTGCGCAGTTCGAGGCCCGTCAGTATATGAACGCTGTTCGCCAATCGTTGTATGTAGCTAGCTGCATAGCGCGTTATCACTGTGGCTACGTATGTGGTGAGGGAGGAAAACGGATTTTAAATTGGCCCAAGAGGCCTGCAATACACGGAAACGGTAATTATCTCCATTACACATATGGTTCACTGTAGCGAGATTGCAGCTCTTTATAGCTGTGTTTTCGTTTTGGTGGTTACCCCTGTTCTATGGTTGGGTCTATAGAAGTTTTTCTATGGACTGCGCAAAATACACCTATAAACTCAAAATTCAAAAATCGAGCCACAACAATTCCTCATTATTTATCCGGTTCATTAAGCTCCATTTCTTTCTTGCTAAACGCTTCTGCATCACGTGGCATTTTACTTGGGTGAATTTTCATGCTTTTCAATTCTTTCATACTTAATTGAGCGGAGCGAGGCGAAGCCGAGCGAAGCGTTTTTATTTTCTGTCTGGGAGTAAAAAGGTCGACGTCCGTCCGTTCGTTCGTTCGTTCGGTCCGACGGATCTCAAGAACCACAGAACCGATTTTAAAAAACTTTTTTGTTTGAAAGCCTATCATGTCAGAGTGTGCACCTGATATTTGGGATTAAAAAATTTTGGTGGTTAATTAGTAATTAGCTAATTAGCTAAGCTTATGCAGCTAAAATAGAGAATTTTGCAATATTTGTGTTATTTATGGAAATAGAATCGTTTCGATCAAACCACTATAGGGTTTTTGGGTCGAAGAATTCAAATATAATATTTTTACCAATGATAAAGTCCTATGCCCTATGCAATGTAGTTACAAGAACATAAAATTGAGTACATTCGTAATGCCACAGCCCAAGCTCCGCTCACAAATCTACCGACTAGTTTTTACAGTGCTAAATATGATCGAGTTTACAACGTCGCAAAGTGCAAATATGGCGGGAGGAGTTATAATGGGTTGTCGAATGGAGTCTAAATGAATATGGGACTATTGTTTTCAGGAGAAGCTCTTGGCGCCCTCTGCGCAGTTCGAGGCCCGTCAGTATATGAACGCTGTTCGCCAATTGTTGTATGTAGCTAGCTGCATATAGCGCGTTATCACTGTGGCTACGTATGTGGTGAGGGAGGTAAAACGGATTTTAAATTGGCCCAAGAGGCCTGCAATACACGGAAACGGTAATTATCTCCATTAACACATATGGTTCACTGTAGCGAGATTGCAGCTCTTTATAGCTGTGTTATCGTTTTGGTGGTTACCCCTGTTCTATGGTTGGGTCTATAGAAGTTTTTCTATGGACTGCGCAAAATACACCTATAAACTCAAAATTCAAAAATCGAGCCACAACAATTCCTCATTATTTGTCCGGTTCATTAAGCTCCATTTCTTTCTTGCTAAACGCTTCTGCATCACGTGGCATTTTACTTGGGTGAATTTTCATGCTTTTCAATTCTCTTTCATACTTAATTGAGCGGAGCGACGCGAAGCCGAGCGAAGCGTTTTTATTTTCTGTCTGGGAGTAAAAAGGTCGGCGTCCGTCCGTTCGTTCGTTCGTTCGGTCCGACGGATCTCAAGAACCACAGAACCGATTTTAAAAAAAATTATTTTTGTTTGAAAGCCTATCATGTCAGAGTGTGCACCTGATATTTGGGATTAAAAAATTTTGGGTGGTTAATTAGTAATTAGCTAATTAGTTAAGCTTATGCAGCTAAAATAGAGAATTTTGCAAGATTTGTGTTATTTATGGAAATAGAATCGTTTCGATCAAACCACTATAGGGTTTTTTGGGTCGAAGAATTCAAATATAATATTTTTACCAATGATAAAGTCCTATGCCCTATGCAATGTAGTTACAAGAACATAAAATTGAGTACATTCGTAATGCCACAGCCCAAGCTCCGCTCACAAATCTACCGACTAGTTTTTACAGTGCTAAATATGATCGAGTTTACAACTTCCCGAAGTGCAAATATGGCGGGAGGAGTTATAATGGGTTGTCGAATGGAGTCTAAATGAATATGGGACTATTGTTTTCAGGAGAAGCTCTTGGCGCCCTCTGCGCAGTTCGAGGCCCGTCAGTATATGAACGCTGTTCGCCAATTGTTGTATGTAGCTAGCTGCATATAGCGCGTTATCACTGTGGCTACGTATGTGGTGAGGGAGGTAAAACGGATTTTAAATTGGCCCAAGAGGCCTGCAATACACGGAAACGGTAATTATCTCCATTAACACATATGGTTCACTGTAGCGAGATTGCAGCTCTTTATAGCTGTGTTATCGTTATGGTGGTTACCCCTGTTCTATGGTTGGGTCTATAGAAGTTTTTCTATGGACTGCTCAAAATACACCTATAAACTCAAAATTCAAAAATCGAGCCACAACAATTCCTCATTATTTGTCCGGTTCATTAAGCTTCATTTCTTTCTTGCTAAACGCTTCTGCGTCACGTGGCATTTTACTTGGGTGAATTTTCATGCTTTTCAATTCTTTCATACTTAATTGAGCGGAGCGAGGCGAAGCCGAGCGAAGCGTTTTTATTTTCTGTCTGGGAGTAAAAAGGTCGACGTCCGTCCGTTCGTTCGTTCGTTCGGTCCGACGGATCTCAAGAACCACAGAACCGATTTTAAAAAAATTTTTTGTTTGAAAGCCTATCATGTCAGAGTGTGCACCTGATATTTGGGATTAAAAAATTTTGGGTGGTTAATTAGTAATTAGCTAATTAGTTAAGCTTATGCAGCTAAAATAGAGAATTTTGCAATATTTGTGTTATTTATGGAAATAGAATCGTTTCGATCAAACCACTATAGGGTTTTTTGGGTCGAAGAATTCAAATATAATATTTTTACCAATGATAAAGTCCTATGCCCTATGCAATGTAGTTACAAGAACATAAAATTGAGTACATTCGTAATGCCACAGCCCAAGCTCCGCTCACAAATCTACCGGCTAGATTTTACAGTGCTAAATATGATCGAGTTTACAACGTCCCAAAGTGCAAATATGGCGGGAGGAGTTATAATGGGTTGTCGAATGGAGTCTAAATGAATATGGGACTATTGTTTTCAGGAGAAGCTCTTGGCGCCCTCTGCGCAGTTCGAGGCCCGTCAGTATATGAACGCTGTTCGCCAATGGTTGTATGTAGCTAGCTGCATATAGCGCGTTATCGCTGTGGCTACGTATGTATGTGGTGAGGGAGGTAAAACGGATTTTAAATTGGCGTAAGAGGCCTTACAAGGACACGGAAACGGTAATTATCTTCGTTAACACATATGGTTCACTGTAGCGAGATTGCAGCTCTTTATAGCTGTGTTATCGTTATGGTGGTTACCCCTGTTCTATGGTTGGGTCTATAGAAGTTTTTCTATGGACTGCGCAAAATACACCTATACACTCAGAATTCAAAAATCGAGCCACAACAATTCCTTATTATATGTCCGGTTCATTAAGCTCCATTTCTTCCTTGCTAAACGCTTCTGCATCACGTAGCATTTTACTTGGCTGTATTTTCATGCTTTTCAATTGTGTTTCATACTTATTCTTACAGTGCTAAATATGATCGACTTTACAACGTCCCAAAGTGCAAATGTGCCGGGAGGAGTTAGAATGGGTTGTCGAATGGAGTCTAAATGAATATGGGACTATTGTTTTCAGGAGAAGCTCTTGGCGCTCTCTGCGCAGTTCGAGGCCCGTCAGTATATGAACGCTGTTCGCCAATTGTTATCCAGCTGATCAACGATAATTTACATCGGAAATTTAGCGACAAGGATGCTGCTGAGTCAGACAAATTGGTCGAAAAGCTGGTTGGATCCCATAAATCTGATCCGGTAAGTGGCGAGATTGGTATTTTGGTTAGTCGCTTTACTTAAACATTTTCGGAATTAGTGATACTTTTCTGTGAGGCTTTGTTAATCAGGAAAATTTGGTTGGGTTCGAATTTTGACTGTAATATTTCATTTCTGTAATTAAAGACGGCTTTGGTGCCACCTGCAAAGCCATTTCCAAGGTATACTTCTTGTGAGACGAAAACCATTTACAACGAAAAGTTTGTTAAATATGTGTTTTGATCTCATGCTCGTGATATATCTATAAAAATACATAATTTGTTGTGTATTTTTAGCTTTGCAGCATTCACATTTAAATTTTTGGATATATAAAAAGATATATTAACAAAATAGCCACAGCTCACCTAAATATATTATTTGACGTCGTTGCGAAATGTGTTTGCTAAAATCTCAGAAAATCAGCAATAAACTGGTCATATTAATCAGTCATTTATTTTTAAGTATTATAACTGATTTGCATTAATCTATTAATTTAACAAATCGATTTAACGATCAAATTACCAATTAATGTTACGTATGTACTAATGATATAGAAATTATTGAATAATTATTTTTAATTATATTTCTATTGTTACTTTTAACTATATTTACGTAATTCGATTTTGGAATTTTGAAGCACAGTGGATTCATCACAGGCTTCGACGGAGAAGCTACAATTTCAACGCTACTGCATGAGCCACTGCAAGGCAGGAATCAGGACCAGGAATATCCTCGATATAAATATTACTTTTACGTTTTCTGTTTTGTTTTTCACTTTCTAAACTTTCGTGCTCGGTTTTTAGACTCTGCTTAACATCTTCAAATAGTTGTGGAATTTGAAAAGACTTATTTTAGTAAACTGTGTTGATAACTGATTAACTGTAAACTAATATTTTAAATATTTAGTTTCTTAACGACTGTGCCAACTGTAAGTGAGCAATTCCACCCCAACACAGAATTTTTAACAAATGAACTGTAACAGCAAATCTTCCACCATACGCGATGATAAGTCAGAACATTTAGATTACCTATTATCTATAAAGCCGGTAAAGATTGGTTTTATGTAATATTCAGCACAATAAATTCATTTCAACTTTTACTCTTAAATTCGAAACAACAATATGGTAAATTATAATTATATATAAGAGTTGACAAATAATACATAGAAGACAGTTTGTGAGCCAATATCTGTTATCCTAAAATGTAAAAAATTAACAAATAATATAACATGCAAAATGTTCTATTAAGTATGATGTTTATTATACAATTGCAATTTCGAGGTAGCAATCTTTTCTGTAGTATGCTATCTTAATGTTCTTAGATTTTGGTCATAATCGATTCCACGTTTGTCTATCCAAAACAATTCCGAAACCTTTACTTAGCATCGGTGCTAACTTCTGTACGTTCACTTATAGCGGCAAAGCTAGAAACAAATCATTAGCTATGGCAAGAGCATGGTACAGACTGCAGATCACTTGGCGGAACACATAGCTGGTGCAATAGAAACGAAAGACATTAAAATTAGTCTTGATCGTTCCGATAATTACATTAAAATTTCATGTTCAAATGGTGCCCAATCATCTGCTGCATTTATGAATGGTCCAGGACTAAACTGTAGTTCAGTTAAAGGCACAGTAAGAAGATGTCATGCTTTGGACGTATCAGCAGATAAGCGACAACAGTTGCCGGAAAGTACATATTAGTAATACTTCCTAATATCAAAAAAGATAGAGATGCAGTGATTTACGAATCATGAAACCTTAGCTTTTTGGCTTGTAACATTCTGTGTGCGAATAAGCAGCGACTATACAGGGGTTTTGGTCAAAAATATGTTCTCTTGAACACAGTTTCTTATAAATGAACACCAAATTTTAAAAATGACCATATAAATGATCAGAAACATTTAACCCCGCGAAAACCATCATTCGAAACCGTTTTGTTTGTAATACTTATGACTGTATGATTCACAATGTTCATAAGCTATTATTCATTGTGTATATAAAGCAGTACAGCAGACACTTACGTTATGATGTATATATAACTTAAGTAATACACCCACATATACGTACGTAGTATATCCACATATTATACCTATGTAATATATGCTAGTTTGGTTGAGCGTACAAGCGCATATATAAACGGTCATAGCTAGTTGTAGAATAGACCAGTCATGCTTAAAAATAAACGCTCACGGTTATAAATGTCCAAATTTTTGAAGACTACATTTTTTGAATAAACCCTGACTTCAAGTATTATAGCGACGGTTACCCAATTTAGTACTTAAATAGCACAATAATTATGGCGGAGTTTAAGTTTATGGAAAGTAGTTAGCTAATTATTCATATTTCACTGTTGAATATGGCACTGCTTGTTTCTATAAAATCTAAAACTTTATGGTTAAGCCTTATCAAAAAGTTCATGACTAAGTTTTTCAAAATTTTTGGTTAAGTTTTTCAAAAAATACTTGATTAGGTTACTCTAGGAGAATAGTTCACTGATTTTCAAATCCACTGATTTACAATATTTGTGCTGAAAAGGTACATCTTGGAACCAGTTTTACACGTAGCACAAAAGTGGGCATAACTACTCAATCAATTCCCGGATTTAAAACAGACTAAGGATCTTGTGTAGATAAACAAGATAAGGTATGTATCCTCCATTAGTGATGTCGCTCAAAATATAATGACGAAACTTGTTTGCGTTGTTGGAATATGCCACCTGCGGTCGTAATGTGCGAATTTAGTTACAGCGCCACATCTGCGGTAGCGGCTTGCCAGCATACACTCAAAATAGTTTCCCTAAAATTTAAGTGTAGTGATCTTTGATTTTTGACCCACCAGACGTTTCTTTAACATTTAAAGAACTATTCTATGAAATTTTAGCGAAATTTAAATTAATCATATTTTGGAAAAATAATTCTTTGAAATTTCAAAGAGTAGTTCTTTGAATTTTAAAAGAATATCTGGTGGTGCAAAAATCAAAAAAATATTTGTCTTCAATTCCAGGAAAAGTATTTTGAGCGTACTGATAGCCAATGGGACATTTTAAAAATGGTGTCATTTCTTTCAAAGGGAAACGACACTATATATATCCCGGACTGAAAATTCCACTAATCGAATTTTTACCGTTTGACAAAACAAATGTATAGTAGGGCTTCAAACTAACTATAAGCTACAGCTAGTTGATTTTGTATCTCCGCAGAGGTAGTAAAATATACGTTACACTGCTGATGCATGTCTCGCTACGAAACGGCGTCCAAATTGTGTTTGTTCAACACACTTGAGTAAAAGTATGCCTATCCTCCTAAACCGGCTGGGGATATTGTTGCGTTGACGCTAGCTCGACAATTTTAACATATCACCCGCCACTGCGGTCTGGCGGTTGAACTGCCGTCATCCATGACCATTTTTAACATATTTGTTAGACGAACCAGCGGGAAGATTTTCGTCCGGTATTCCTCCCGGTGGTCAAGCTTGGATTTGTTTGATCTTTCTTCTGGCGGTATGTCATCACGAGGCCACTGTAGCAAAGCTTCGGACGCTGTAGTGGGCTGGCTGTGGTCCCTAGTAACCGCTTGACCGCGGGAAATTCACTGACCATGTAGACGAGCAAGAATGGCCTCATATTATTTGCTTTAACAGCACATTATCGAAAGTAAAAATCTTAAATGTCTCCAACGAACGTCGTAGTTTTAAACCGATATACCTGTAATATGCACAGCAATATTTAAAGATATATACAGCGATATTTGAATTTGCAGCAAAGAAATTTTTCTCTAGAAATCGACAAAAGAGGTTTCAGACAAAACGTAATTGCTGTGTTCAAACTCCGCCAGTTTTCCGATTTATGTTTTTTGAGTGTAGTAAATATAAGTTGTGATCTTGATTTAATGTTTTGATCGCACTTAGGAAAATCAATGTTTTTGTAACTGGTAGTCATCCAATCTTCACAACATCAGTGGAAAAATTTTGTGCGAAAAATTTTGATACAAAACTAGATGCGTTTTATTTTACTATACTCATTGTAATTTTACTGTTGTATGCATGTTTTCATTCGTAATATTTTAGTTTTACGTGTTTTTGATTGTTGTTTTAGGACGGCGGAATTTTAGCATCTCAGATTTTTCATGAGTCGGCTGGATGGCGATCGCTTGAAACTAGCATGAAGTAAGAATTCCCAGGACGGTCCCTTTGTACATTTTTCTTATACTATTTTGAAAGCCGTTATACAATGCTAATATTTCACTCGTTATGGCTATCACCATTTTTCAAAGATCAAAAATAGCGGACATCGCTAACAGTAGTAGAAAATTTGAAACTCACTTGAAAATCACGAGCCAAATTTTGTTTCCACAAATAAACAAAAACATATTGGATTCCAGTTTTTAGTTGGTGCCCATGTGTTTCTAGGCAATAAACACACAGACTGCTTCAGTCCGACGGCCACCGTACCTCACATACCCCATTCATTCGTACCTACAATTTCTAGAGGACGGATTGAAGGTTTGTGCGATATGAGCTTGAGCTCTAATGATCTGAGTGTCCATTAATTCTAGCAGGAATAAAATATCGCTTACGGTCATGGAAGAAGAAACCCCTGATAAATTTTTGGGAAGCAAAATAATGTTGGACAAAATGCGCTGAATTGACTATGAAAAACAAGCTTTTCGGCGAAACATGCTCTGCCGCTAATAATGAAATACTGGTTTATTGCTCTGCAAAGAGTTGTTTGTCGTAGCGGTGGAAAACTGCTTTAGTTTTTCGATTTTTGCCCGGTGTTCTATTATGTGTTGGGTTTAGTTCCTAACCGCGTGCAAGTAAAATCGAGATTACCAATCGCGTTTTTCTCGTATGCTATTACTACACAATTACACCGCGAACATTGCTGTCTGATTCACAATGTCATTTGATGTACGTGTACAAATGTGTGAAATGGACAAAAATGTGCGCGAACGCGAATTGCATTTCGTGCATCGCAGAGGCCATGTTCGCGTTCACACAAGTGAAAATATTAGTGGCAAAAATGTTAACGCAAATTACTGCAATTTTGAAAAAAACTTGGTGTTCGCACCTAAAGTGGACTCACGCATTAGGCACAATTTTGCGGAAGCGCTACATAGACAACAACTGGCCCCATTACGCTAGCTTTTTAAAATTGCGCATGAAAAGATATAGCTAGTAGGGATGCAATCAAAACCAAAATTGCAAAATCTTCCAATTAAGTGTATACTATAGATGAGAATGTGGGCTTGTGATTCAAGCACGAGCCAGTAATAATTTTTTCAAGCGTAGCCAGTAATTATTTTTTTCAAGCCTAAACTTTCAAACTCTGCCGAGCCGTGTATTTCGTGCCAAGCCGATCTTCGTCAAAAAGCACAAGTCTTCTACACAGCACGATGTGTATTATGTTGATTTTTAGCTGTGTACCAATCACATGGTAGAATGTTACCGCGAAAAAATCTCAGCCTGTACATTCATCATGTAAATATCGATGACTCCAGCAAACATCAACATTACATCTTTGATATTTAGTTTAAACACAACCGTAACTCTGCTGCAAAGACTGGAAATTTTGGTATTTGTCGTATTCTGAAGAACAATAAGCATAACCGAAAGGCCGCCTAAGCTAGAATAGTTTCTCCAGACGCATGCATTTGAATCAAGCACGATGTGGCGTCGCTGCGCCGCTTTTACTGTGAATGCGGCACTGCAGTAGCACAGGTAATGATAGTTGAATGGTGGAGGCTCAGATTCCACGTGACCGGTATACTTTACTATGTACCACCTTGGCAATGTTTCGACAGTTGATACTACCCTGCCGATTGCAACAATTTGGGATGCTGTCATGCCAGCTGTACCAATCCTTAGATGTCTCAGGCCAGCTACACCAATTCGCAGAAAGTGCTGTGACAGTTGCTCTAATTTGTAGGTAGTGTCGCGATTATATCTACCGTCAGCGAGTAACTGTTATGCCAGCATCAACAATTTGGTGCGCTGGAGCAAAGAGTATGTAGTCGATGTGCTTAAATAATTAATGTGAATCCTACGTTAAACTGATACCGTGCCACGCCTTGCTACGACGAATTTGGCAATGTTACTGATTGTAATAATAATTTTACATAATATATCTTATTTTATATGTACTTATATTTGACATCGCTGTAGTGTGGGCCACACAAAAATTGGAATGGCATAAGCTGTTCCTTGAAAGCACGTATAGTAGCAAACGCACCATAAATAAAAATTAAAATAGGTTATGATACACCTGCCTATGAACTAATACGTACAATCCTTTACGATTACAGTGTTACGTAAATAATATGTTCTCAGATTGTTAACAATCCAACATAGTTATTAAGATCGGACTGTTCCAGGTACATGGTTATTGTTCACGAAAGCTGGAAATATTCTAAGCAGAAGTAGCGTCGTAGTGTGGTGGTGAATAACACCAGTGTTGTGAGATTTTTGTGTTCTAGGAATATTCATCCATTCTGATTAGTACAGAAACATGTATTGGGTAGCACATGTTTATGATATCGCCCTTGAGATACGGCGGCCACTGATGCGTGACTCCTCTTAGTATCGTAAAAGCGATGAGTGTACGCGAAGATTTTTCCCTTATGTATGCGAACAAAGATTTATGATATAGCAACATATAGGTGCTGTTCGTGGTCACTATTATGTGATTTGGCATCGCGTTTTTGACCGGGTACACAGGAATGCGCGATTCGTAATCACGTTTTTCGTATACTACTATGCACACATAGATGACAAGCAGAGCTATCCGATTCAGCATGTCATTTGATGAACGCGGACAACCGTGTGATACGGAGGAATGTGTACAGGCAAATTCATACATTGCACAGCCCTTGTTCGCGTTACTAAGGTACACCTACTGATTGTAGAAATGTAAACGCGAAAGATGCATTTCGTGATTTTGACAAAAACAGCCCTTGTGTAAGCACCTAAAGTGGACTCACGCATAACTCCGCAAACCTAGAGAATGTCATTATCTTTTGTGAGTCTGACATCATTCAAGCTTGGCATTTCATATCTGACGTTGCCATCCAACCGTAGCATACGCTGACTACGGCCCTGGTATTTCTCGTCGTTTTGTAGTATTGGCTTCTCCGCAATGTAGGTATTTTACCAGTTGTACTTAATTTGTTGCAAAAGATAATTTGCCATATAGAGCGAACTAGCATGTCACGTACGGTAGATTACATCCATTTGCGTATCTGTTTGTACAAGTCCGCCACGTCTAAATTAAATCCTCGAGTGTTTTGAGCCAAGCCGAGACAAACTAATAACGAGCGGAGCCGAGCCGGAAGTTGAAAGTTTTAAACCCAGCCGACGTTCTATTACATCGGCCCCGAGCCGAGGGTGAAAGAATAGGCAGTTCTCACATCTGGTAAACCTGTAGTAAAGATAATTTAAAAAATAAAAAGCCGTCCTGGATGTCTCCGTCCACCCAAAAAACTTATAAACACCAAAAACATCCACCCTAAATTTATCACCAGATCACCAGGTCCGGCTGCAAAATCCCCAAAAACACGAATATTATCTTAATTTGTTGCCGCAACTGCAATATGTCACAAACGCCCTTGTACTATCAAAATTTATAGTGCAAGTTTTCAGTAGTTTCAGTCATTTTGTTCAAGAAATTTAGCTCAACCGTAAACCTGTGTGATTACTCAAATTTTTGTATCCTATTTAACTTGAAAATTTTATGTTAAATATTGATAGCGTCATAGGTGGTGGTTCTGCTGCGGTCCTATGAAATTCCATTACTCCAATTGCTATGGACACGGTGGCAATGGATAGGTATCAGTAACCATTTTGCTGTAATATGCAATAAACCAAACCAGCTCATAATTTCCCTTACCGCCCCATAATAATACTCGCCAAACCACTGTCGCCTGTTCGCAACTCGATCGAGATTCGCTCGAAAGAAATTGTTTTAAAAATAATATTTCATTAATTGTAAAGCTTTCGAAATCTCTAACTATCCACTCGCTCGGCGATTGCTGGCTCGAAATTCGATAATCATTTCTGGGGAGTACTACATTATGCTGTTTAGATAGTCGCCAACTGGTCGAACACGTACGTACTTGCAATTAAAAGCAACGACATTTGCTTGCGTGTGTGGTTAGAAATGTTGCGATGGCCTGTCCACGGGGGGGTGGGTGGATAGGCCAGTTGCATGTGTGATATTAAACGCTTTTGTTTACTTGTGCGTGCTTATGCGTGTTTCGTTAAGCAAATTAGGGTTTAAATATACGATTACTGTGTACAGGACAATATAATAATAATAAAAGTTATATAATTATCATTTTTGAATTCAATAAAATTTCAACATTAGCTGTATTAATAATATTTAAAATCGTTTCATTTACGCAGCTTTCCTTCATATTTTCCAACTTTCATTAGTACATGGTTCCGTGAAATGACCCAAATACATAAAAATAAACAATGTGTAAATCTCAACTTGAATATTCCAATAAATTTCAAATTTTTTATTAATCACAACGTAGTGAAATGTAGTGCGGATAGTGTGTTTTGCAGGGGTGATATCTTTTAAATTCCGTCTCTCTATGTGTGTGTGGTCGGCCATAACTCGGGAAAGACGTAACCGATATTCATAACCTTGGGCTTATTCGCTTAGTCGATTTAGTGTGATCATCCCCGAGGTCTGGTTCCGGGGTCAGGGATCAAAATGTGGGTTATAAAAGATTTTTTTATTTTGTTAGAGCCAAAGTGTAGAATTGACACAGTCGGACATTTTATATTTTATAAAGTCCCAAAGTTCAATCAATACTCATACAGTACATGTATGTAAGTCAATCGCAATTTTAAAGTTTTTCTAGTCTTCCGTAATTTTAATCAAATAACACGATAGACCTTTTTGTGGCTGGCCGGCTCTATCCTGTTTCAGTTATGTATTAATCTCTAATAACAAGTATATACATGTGATTTTTTCGGGATTTTAATGCTTTGTACCAAGAGTTTTTTCTATATAATGTGGAAGTTCTGTAATTTTATATTATTAACATGAACTGTTGTTCTATTTGATTATGTTGTTTCGATACCTTGCATGGTGTACGATGTTTCAAATTAGAGTGCGCGTTTGAAATAATCAAACTTGGAACCGCTTGAAGTAAGTAGGTTACGCGCGGATGTGACAATGTTGCGAATGGTCTTAACGGCGAGGCAAATGTGTCTGCCGAAACCAGATTTGACTTATTCGCACGTGAAACTAGCCGTGTTCCTGAAAATATAGATGATTATCTACTAATAAATGCCGCAAACGGAAAATCTTTGCGCAGTTGCTACGATTATAGCTCCGGTTTACTAAACTACAAAATTGTTAACATTTTCATACCATGTATTGTCTGTTTAAATTTTATTCAACTGTTACATAGTAAACTACAGAACTCGCTAGAAAAGAGTGCTGTTCGTTCGAAAATTTTTAAATTTTTTCAAATATTGTCCCACATCTATTCGAATTTTTTAGCGCGTTTTTTAAAATCCGTTTGAAATTTATTCGAAGTTTGTACTAGATTTGTTAGCACATAAATTATATTCGAAATCTTGTTCGATGTTCGTTTAGAACTCAGAACATTCCTGGCGAGTATTGTATAATTTGTTTAATTATAGTTATTGAAATTGAAACAAGTATAAAATATACTCAAAACAGGTGGTGACAGAGATTAAAATATTGTTTGCTTTATTTATTTCTAGATGTATACAGTTAATGATCGAACGTTGTGGTGGTCGGGTCGGGCCATATTTATCGCCACAATTGTTGGATCTAATGTTTGAGTCGTTGTCACACAAAAATCGTTTTGTTCGCGAGACGGGATTCTACGTTTGTGGCGCCGTCATCGGATGTATCGATTCTGATCATAAAAATGGTATGTCAATGGACTAACTGTTGCGTTTATTAAAATACCATTACAAAAATATTTGAAACCCAATGGTCCTAGCGAAATAATAATTACAGCGGAGAAATTTAATGCAGTCATTTATTGCTGTCTATCTTTTGGCGTTGCAATCGTTGGAAACACGTTGGATGCGGGCCGACCTCATTATGCTGTACCGGATGGCCCACGGGCATGTTCACCTTCCCCTAACATGATTTTTCAACCTTATTTATAACCACCTGCGTGGACATCATCTGCAACTTCGAGCCCGTTTCACTCCTCGTCTAAATTGTGGTCGGCATTGTTTTGTATATCGGACGGTTGACACTTGGAATCGGCTCCCCATTTAAATTTTTTACGCTCCATATCTTCAAAGGTTCAAAAGCCTCCTGCATACGTCTCAAATGCTGCCAATCATCCGAGTCCCGTTGCTGCTGCGCTTCGTTTTCGCAGCATACTTAAGCTTCAACCAACACTTATACCCAGCCGATAACCTGACGGCTAGCCATCGTCTTTATAACGTCAATGGTCAATCATTACAGCGACGACGGCCGATCAATGTACCGATCTTGTGGCGTTCTCTCGCTGGCCAAAACAATTCAATGAGGGAATTTTTAACAATGATTTAGTTAAATTTGATCATGTTTCAGATACCGACAACGACCTTCTATGGAACTCCCTTGGAAAATTTGCTGATTATCTGAGCGTTGGCCTTTCGGACAACTGGAGTCAGGTAAAAACTGAACATGTACATTTGCAACACAGTGACCGAAATGCACAGTCACGGCCAGAAATAAGTCCAAAATAAGCGATCGAATTCCATTAAAGGATATTTTGATCGATTTCGATTAAATGTAATTTGGATCAATTTCGATTTGTTTGGTTTACGATTGTGCGCAGTTACACAGATTTGAAATATGTCAATTTCGATTTTCGACTCAACGAAATTTTGATCGACTTCGATCGTTTTCGACTGCACTTGTTTTTGGCCTTTACTATAATATATAGTCAGTTATTAAAGCAGCTTGAAAAAAGATTGTATTTCGTCAAAGAAAAACTGCTTGGGTTAGTTTGTATTTATAATCCTTGTTCCGCGCAATAATTCGTAGACAAAAATCGGTAATCCTGAGCTAATCGCGTTTCTATGGTTAAGTTCAGACAAGTCTGTAAATTGAAAGCACACAAAGTTTATTGTTTAATACTTTTGTAATTTTCAATCCCATCGTGGGGTCGGCTTACGAGTAGCTAATCGAATTTTGTTCACAGTAAGAAATGTTTTAATTGAATTCTGAGTGAGTGAGTCAAACCACCTAAGCGAAGAATTTTTACTAGCCAGGAGTGTGAAACTTGGCAGCGTCTGTTTGTGGGTTTTTTCGTGTGACATGCATAACTCAACTTCTGACAGGCAAATCAGGTCGTGCGATAACTCATTCGAAATCTTTGAATCTCTATTTGTGCCCTTTAGTTAGACGCAAAAACCGATTCCAACCCCTTCTCCCTCAAAAGGAGGTTCAAATGGACCCAGCTAGGGTCCCTATGGATCCCGCCAAAACACGTTATGGATCATATCTCGACAACCACCGGTATGGTCTGGCCGCATTTGGGCTCATTTTGTTCAAAAATTTTAGCTCTATAAAGCTATTTAGATGTTGTTGTTGTTGAAATCACCTACGCTGGAGGCTTGGGTCAAAATAGGTTTTAAAATTGACCCTTGGAACCCCGAAAACACCAAATTGACCACATCTGTTCAACCACTGGAGGGATTCAACTAAAATTGGGCTCATTTTGTTCAGAAAGTAAAGCTCTACATAGCTATAAGCTGTGTTGCTATTGACTGCACCTGTCGAGCATGGTTGGGTAAAAAGATGGTTTATACATGGGCCCTTGGGACCCCGCAAAACACCAAATTGGTCATATCTCCTCAATCACAGGAGCGATTCGGTTAATATTGTGCTCATTTTGTTCAGAAAGCAAAGCTCTATATAGCCACATACGTTGCGTTGCTATTGACTTCATCTGTCGATCAGGGTTGGGTTAAGATGGGTTGTAAATGGGCCCTTGCTACCCCGAAAACACCAAATTTTTTGTGATTTTTGGTAACTTTAAGGTTCGACTTGCGGCATCGATTGCAACTCGCACATTTTTGCTTAATTTGCCAGAGCATGAGCGAAATGCGTACTACGATCGTCTCTTACCGCCATTATGTTTAAACCGGTTAGTTACAGTGGCAGCTGGGTGTTTGCAAATAATTCAAATACCATATTTTATTGTGCCTTTGTAATGTTGTCTGTATGCAATTGCGGATACTTAATTTCTGATTTCTTAAGCTGAACTCCAAAGTTTTTAAAAGTACATATCTCCCTTTACTGGCCTGTCCAAACCCTTCGAATAGCGCGGAAACATTGGGATGTTCGTCCTCGATGGAAACATCAACGTTCGATGATGCGGACCAAAATTAGCTAATTGTTCTCGAACTGTTCTCAAAAAATTAACAGCTGTTCAGTGGCAGTCCGCGAACTGTTCGCGATCTTTTGCGAGCTATTCGCGATCTTTTGCGAGCTATTCGCGAGATATTGTGTTTATCTCTGAACGTAACTGTATACCTACCTTATTGCAGATGTTTTCGGGTTGTAAACATTTTAGCATTAGAAATAGTACTAATTAATGTTTGGAAATATTTGGCATACAGAAATAAAATAAAGCAAAACAACCTTAATGACAATAACACATCGTAGATTCAGTTGAACATGGGGGTGTCGTGTGAATGGGAAAAGAACATTGGGGATTATTAAAGTAGTGTGTCCCTCGCACCACCGTGTGGATAGGCCAATGTTATTTCATCCTGGATTTGTTTTTGGTACCAGGTCCCACATTTTTTAATCAGAACAAATGGTTTCTTATCAGCCCCAAACTGGACCCAGTATGATTTTGTCGTAAATTATCGCCATAATTTTGACAAAATTTTCAGTAAATTTCTTAAATCCATTAATTTTAATTTCTTCGTTTCTTTCATAGTTTTCCTCAATTTTCATCCTCAAAAAAGTAAAAATTTCAGAATTTTTACAAACAAAGTTTTTTCCTTGTTGAGTGTGAATTATTGAGTTATAGGGTGATTTAGCCCGTTAAACAAGTTTGTTTCACTGTTCTATCATCATATTGACTGTGTTATTGACCCTGTGGGACGGGGCTGGAGTAAAATTTGGTAAATTTTAGCACCAAAAATAATTAAATTTCGCCACTTTTTCAATATTATATTTCGCCTATTTTTCAATATAAGGTGTATGTACGTCAATCCAATGAGTCTATAGGTTTTTTGGGTTGCTAAATACGGTAAAAGCAGTTGTATTTGCGTGGTATGCATCAAATAAGGCCAGTTTTAGGGGCCGTACTACAAAAAGTCGTTCTTTCAATAATAATTTTTCTTAAAATTAGTGATTTATACATTTTAAAAGTTTGTCTTTTTGGTCAGCGGAAGCAGAAATAGAGAGTTCTCCGGTTTTCAGATGTGACTAAGATGACTGTCATTGCTGTATTGGCGGTGTAAAATTGCATCATGTGACTTTAAGTGGGCTTGAGGACCTGAAAATGGTCAATAAGGGCATAATAGCTACACTCGCTCCGTTTTCTCTCTGTATGCGAGTTACTAGTATATATACCAATTTTGCTGCTTCAGATTCATAAATGTTTAATCAAAGCCATCGGAATCGTAATCAGACCCACTGTTAATTCTGAAAAAAGCCCTGATTTCGTCTTTCACAAGTCCAATAATATTACTAACTGCTGCGGCTGGAGATAGCCTGAGGTCAAGCAGTCCAGCCATTGGTCTTGTCTTGCTATCTTGTATGCTATTTCTTTGCCGGGGTCTGTCCACAGTGAGCTGTTGTCATGTGGCCAGACAAGCCGGCATTTGGGAACAATTGGTGCCAATGGGGTCGGAACAGATATCTGTTGAAATATGTTTTCATTGCATTGTTTAGCAAGGCCGACGTTTCACTTATTTGCTAGGTTTTGTAACTTATCATGTAGCTCAAAATTTTAATGGAAATGTACAATACTCACCAGAAATGGCGAGCGGGTGAACATTGGGCTATAAGGGATCGTTCTAGGGGGTACGGTACGTAATACCCAGGGACCTTTGGGATATGGTATCTTCTCATCTTTAAACGGAAACGTCGTAGTGGTGCCAAATTATTTATTGTAGCAACCATAGCTAAGGAGGGGCCCAGCAGGGGTGGATGAATCCCCACCACGAAATTTTTGTGAATTATTTATCAATGATAGCCTTTTACCAAACTTATGTTTCGCACCCATTTCTTGAAACTATGCTCATAACCAGCAGCGATATCGAAGTAAAATAGGGAAATACTGGGGAACTGAGCAAAAATCGGATTAAAATTGGCAAAAATCGAACGAAAATTGGCGAAATTTTAAAAAAAATTTCGACGCTTAAAAATTTCGAAATTTTATTCCCCTTACCTCCACCGACCGGCTGATCCCCCTGGGGAGGCCAAAGGCCATCATTTTCCTTCTTTCACGCGCAAAAATATTTTATCATACCCCACCAAGAAATCTTGGGAACGTCGCTGACTATAGCCAGAAAATTTTGAAGCACTCGCTGGCGGCTAGAGGGAGGATCGCTCGCAAATTGCACGATGCCACATTAATTTCTGGCGAGTACTGAATGTCAACAGAATCAGTAAATTTAAATTGGATTTTTCAGTTTTGAGCCCAAAACTCTTTTCACAACAGTCCTACACGTCCGAGAAACTACTAGCTAATATTTGGATAATCCACTTAAAGCCGCTTTGTTTTGTTGAAAATCGTTACGATCTTGTGTTTAGCGTTAACGGTTAGAATTTTTGTCAATGTATATTGATAACACCACTAATGTGCGTTTTAAAATTAGAGGATCTAACCAATGCTATAATATTTGCACCTCGGCAGGTTTATTTTATATCGCTTACTATCCCGGAGATACACACATAATATGTGTGTATCAAACAATATTATTGTTTGAAAGCTTTAGTATAGGTAAATTTCGAAAGATTCAATGTTTTTGGTCATAGCGAAAGCTTACATAGGTCACAGTATTGTTTTTATCTGAATAAACGGCACCCTTAATGCATTGTTGGTCTGTTATAGCCTTTTGGAACTTTGAAAGATGACGGCAAAGGTCAAGTTGTGTCCTCATAATGCTCTAAAACTTATGCTGTTTTTAATTTATTTTGGTGACGTTCTGGTCGGTTTAAGGAAACTGCATAATTATGTTTTGGTGAATTAAGCAACCTGTTGTTTGGTTTAAATTGAACTCAAGTTCTGGCAGCAAAGAAACAAATTGTGTAGCTTCGTTTCTTCTCTTCATGCGTGCGGGTAATTACTATTTCAGCTACTATCTTGCCGAGGGTGTTCGTCTGTACAATCAAGAAACCTGGCGTCAGCTTGTCGCGTCGAGTTCTACGTCCGATGCAAGTTTGGGCCCACGCTTGGTGGCCCGCCATATTGGCGCCGTTGTTGACTACTATATTCGGTCGTCGGCTGCAGACAATCACGCTGTACGTGAAGCTGCGTGTCATTCGATCGCCGAACTAGCATCAAAGGTAATGCATAAGCATAAATAATAGAAATACATTTGAGGAGGGGCGTCTAAAGAATTCGAAGCGTATCCTGCAACATTAAAACGGTAATGAGATTGTATACGGATATCAAACTTCTCTTTGAATCAGTGGTTTTGCTTTAATTTGGCGTGGAAGTTTGATAATTCTAAAATCATTTTGATGAATTTTTTGTAAAAATGCTGATTGACGTTATTTTAATCTTTCGAAGTTTTAATTACGTCTAAAATATAACGGTGTCATTTCACGAAACCATGTCATTTTAGTCGGGGGGGCTACATCGGCACTTTTTGGCCCATACCACCAGTCTTTTGTAAGAAAATTTAATGTCGCTGTGAGATGTAGTAATAGCATATCCGACGATCATAACGAGGTATAATGGACCTCTGTACCCCAAGCATAGCAGGAGCCAGAGGCCCTCAACCCGGGTTGGTCAAATGAAGCCAAAAACACATGTCCTAATATAAACGTTCGCTGTATCGCTAGCACGTGATACATATATGTGTTTTTCATTTCACTGTGATCCATTGGTATTTGCTAATTTTTCCGGAAAAACTTGGGAGTAAGCATCGACACTGAAGCTGACGTCAAGCTTCCGAAAATTTTTTTCGTGACATGTAGCCCCCCCCCGACCAAGGTCAAATCTGGCAGCTTTCAGACGCTGGTAAATAACGTAAAAGTGCACTAGCGCCAAAAATGCTATATAACGGTAATCGCAATCAGTACAGGTGTTATTGAAAAAAAAGAATATCAGCGTCTGTCCATGTGTTATTTCATTATGAGGTCGAAGGTCATAAAATGCCAAAATGGTGTATGCAAAATGTAGCCCCTCCCTACATGACCAAACTTAAATTTAAAAAAGCCAAATTTAGCATACAGTCTTACAATAGGCCGGATATAAACACAGTAAAGCCCCACTAGAATCGACCCATCTATTAAAAATTTTTAATGAAAATGTAGCCCCCCCCCGACCTGTAGCCCCCCCCGACCGCATGTATAATAAAAGTAATCGAAGGTCGCAAGAATCATATTAGTATATAAGTTCATCATCATTGCACTATGATATGGGGCCGTGCTGTGAACTGGGCAGCTAGGAAACCCTTCTGCCTCCCCGCACATCTATTACACGCATTGTCCTTGGTATCATCACTTAAATGTAAACTGGTCATAGATCGATTGTATTTGTTTTACACCAGATTACATCTAGAATGTATAGAAGTAGCTAAAGTTTGGCAAGTTGCATGTTGTAGGAAGCTGTAGCCCCCCCCGACCTGAGGTGTAGCCCCCCCGACTCAACATATCGGGGTGCCATTTTTTACAAGGCCTAAGGATCTGCCTGAAATTTTTTCTCAGACGTCCCCCGCTCATGGTTGGTTTGTGAGCATAAAATAGTATCTGTAGGTGCTGTCTCCGTTGCGCTAGAAAAACTTCTGCGACAGGCTTGTTCTAAATTGGTCGGTTTTAACCCCAATAATGCCCTAGTAGCATCAATTTTAGGTCTCAAGTGTTCCAAATGGCTTGACTAGGACCATTTTGGATGGACTTGCATAAAAATAGACCATGGTTCGCGTGTCACTCCGTCAACACTACAGAATAATGACTTATTTCGGATTAAAATTTGACCCCCAGGGGGGCCTTTCCAACCCATGTAGCAGGTTTCAGGTAGCTCGTTTTGCATAGAGACCTCGATATTCGAAAAATTCAGGGTTTTTTACATCGGAAGGGGTCTAGACACTGTACATTCGAAAACGTTTCATTTTGGCTTCAAAAAGTGGTGTTTCTAAAGTACATGGTTTCGTGAAATGACCCAACGATAGCACATTTATGTCGCACCATGATAAATTATGTTTAGACTGTGAATTTATAAATATTTGGTGCACATTTAAAATTACTTTTTATGACGGTTGATGCTTCTAACGTATGGAATGTTCTTTCAAAACAGTTTATTGTTCTTCGACCATAACGCTGCTCGTTCGCATCTTACGAATGTATATTAAAAAACTTCGCATGTTACACGCAACGACAACAATAATTGCTACAGCTAGTGTCAAAACTTTTAAAATAGTAGAAAATAGTATCGCTGCAGGTTTATTATCATATTACTGAGTTCTCGTAAGGTCTCTTGCACCTATTGAATTCTGGTGTATGTACCTGGTTTTTCCAAATGAGGCGGAGGGTCTGCAAGTATAGTGACCCCGCCAAGTCCATCAGTTCATGTTCTTCCAGTAAATTCCGACCTCACTCATGTGATGTCCTCAGGTATTTTGCTGTCTGTTGTATAACACTAGCCAATTTTTCCCTTATGACATAAAATATTCTAATTTTTTCAGTTTGGCAAAAATCTTCAAGTTTTCCCTGCGGGGATAAGAAACGCTATATTTTTGCCTTTCCAGATACGCACAATTGGAATCAGTCGTTAGATTACACACAGTTTACGTACGTTTTGTGGCAGTTAACCGTTCTTTCTGGTCGCCCCGGTTTAACTGGGGAACCTTTAATGATATGGGGGAATCGACGCCCAGGGATGATTATGACGGCTTAGAGAAGTGAAAGAGGTCCCGTGGGAACGTGTGGCCGGGCGTGTTAGGATAGTGCGTGGACAAGCAAGTGCAAACATTTAAAACGGTGGTCTACAAATATTGCTAGCTTGAGGTAAATTTTTGAAAGTTTTATCCTGCAATGTTCTTGTTTGAATACTATTGGTAAATTTTACATAATGGCGAATTTTAGATTATTTTAGTCTCGACCACTGACAGCTAAAGAACTTTTGTTGTATAACTCTGATATATAAAATTATATAGCCACCCGGGCAACATACAATAAATTCTGACTCAAAGCCAGAAGAGTTCGTAACAGATAAGCACCGGGTTTGAGGCACCCGCCCGTTGCGATAAATAAGATTTTCACACTTTGGGTTAGGGACACCACATGTAGAGAGAACCCCACATTCTATCATAATTATAACCATATTATAACGCGCATTTATTGATGCATATAAAATAAAATTACAATACGCGCCTGAAGACTGTCGATTTTCGGAGTAGCAAACATCAAACATATTCTATCATCCGTGCACGTTATGGAGCTCCGCTAAAAATCGTCAGACTTTTCACATCGCTCCACTCTCATACACGTAATCGTGCGGTATTGTTACGGGTATTCCTTAAGGTGCTGTTCGTCGTCGGCGATGTTAAACTTTGTGATTGACCATGTAACAACAACACGTCTCTTACATCTCGACGGGATCGAAACTAAAAAATGGTAACCGTATAACTGATTTGACTTTTGCTGACGACATCACTCTTTTAGCGGAAAATCACAGCTATTCAGGACATGATTGACCGGCTTTCCACTATACTTTTCGGGGTGGCCTAACTGTAAACATTTTGAGAACTAAGAGTCTTATATAGAGCTGATTATAGCGCTATTTTACCGTCCATGGCCAGTGGCCCCTCCGAAGGACCAAAATTTTATCTGGGAGCTTTCACCCGCCCCTGCTTCAACCAGGCAGGAGCTGAAATAACCGGGGGGACACCCTAGATCAAGTGGGGTTATATAATTGCATTTTTCCGTGTTTTTCACGTATTTTAATAGCTGTTTTTGTTGCGTATTTGTAATTTAAGTACTGAAAATTGGCATTTCTGCAGGTCGCACTGCTTTTTATTTAGGATTTTGTTCATAAATAGTCGAAATATAAAGTTTAGTTTTGAGTTTTTGTTTTAACCGTTTTTGTTAGAACGATCATTGTTGTGTACGCTCAAAATACCTGGCGGGGAAGCCAAAATTTTCCTGGGGGCATGACCTGGGGGAGCCGATGAAATCATGGGTTGAGCTTCAATATCCTAGGGCCACCTCTGTGGAGAGGCCGGCGCTAGAACATTGAGAATATGCAAAGCTTGCTGTATCAACGTGGCGAAATCAACCCAAACGGTGATGGAACCATCGAAATCAACAGCAATGCCGCTAAAGTAACTTCTAGTATCGCCAACCCGAAATTGGGCAGTTTTGAAGATGTAGTAGACATTTTGGTGCCGTTTGACGACTCCGCTCGACGACGCGGTTCAGAAAATATCCACTATTTGCCTTATTTGTGACAATATTTTTTCGATTTTGTAGGTTCCCAGTGGCACTGGTACACAAAATTTTTCGAAAAAAAAATTTTCCCGATAAATGAATAGTTACATCGAAATATATATTTTTTATAAATGTAATTAATTTTATACATCATCCAAACCGCCTTGATGAGCTGAATCGAATTATGTAAAAACCAACTTAGCTGATGTACATGTTACGGAGTTATTCTCATTCAAATTCCTATGCCTAAATCAAACCTACGCTTTAACTTAAACCTAAGTCGTTAGTCCTTTAACTGGGTGAGCAGATTTTACTACCATTTGACTCAGCTGGTCACTACTGTTCGAATGCGGATACAATATATGCATCTATAGAAAAAATCTTTTTAAAACATTTTGTGTACCTAAAGGGACCGATTGACAACCCAAAAAAATCGAAAAAAAATTGTCATAAACATGGCTGATATGGATAGTTTCTGAACCGCCGCGTCGAGCTGAATCGTACGGTATCCAAATTTCCACTGTACCTTCAAAATTGACCTATTTCGGGTTGGGCTGATTCTGGAAAGCACCCACTGCAGCCGCCGATATGACCACGCTGCTGCATCTGCTGTGCTGTGGATGTATTTCGACAAAAACAGAGGTGCGTCTATCTTGCCAGCGTTCGCATTGTACTCATTAACGGCTTCGAATCTTGGTCTCTGAAGGTCGTACACGAGAACAAACTGGGATAACTGTGTCACCAATGTCTAAACTCGTCGACAGATTGGATTTAATGAATTGGTCTTCTCGGTTGTTAGAAAGCGACGGTTGGTCATGTCTACAGGAGAGCCAGCAATCGCTTACCTAAGTAGATGTTGCTATCTTCAGTTCTATGAACAAATTTTATGGGCGTGCGAAAAATTTCGAAGACAGTTGGAACGAAATTTTAAATTTGTCAAAATTTCCGGCGATGCCTGTAGTATAATATAAAGATGAGCTCGGTACTTTACAGAATTAATGCCTGTCGCGTGGAAAACAGTGAAATAATAGTGCGACGTCCAATTATTACACTGGCGTTGAAGATTATCAGTTGCTTAGATATCTTGACATACAAGAGAAATTGAATTTACACCCTCTCATCTCTCAGTTTACATCCAATAACTAGGTTTGTTCAAAAAATTTTCAGGTTTCCTCGGACGAAGTTCAACCGTATGTTCCGCCACTCCTAAACGCACTGTTGGAGTGTTTCACTGACGACAGCTGGCCGGTACGCGATGCTGCATGCGTGGCGTCTGGAATCTTTGTGGCATGTTTCTCGGACTCTGTTCCGGATTCCATCCTTAGTGAAAAGCTTTATCCGTTGTTTTGGTCCAATTTGAGTGACTGCATTCCGTCAGTTAGACAAGGTGCTGCTGAAGCGTTGGCTAAAGTTGTCAAGGCGTATGGTGAGTTCCAGCGTGAATTCGTTGAAAACACGCGGCCTGTCCATAGTGGACACCCCGTATTTCTTAACCATTCGTGTCCGTCCAATTTTCTTAGATTTTGTCAAAGTTTTGAGACAGTAATAAAAGCAATTTTTTTCGCCAAAAAAAATCTAGATTAAATGCAAAGATTAACAGTTTAATTGCTATTCGCGAATTATTTACGAACTGTTCGCTAATTTTTGTCGAACGATTCGCAAAAAAATTTGCGTTTATTTCTGCCCGCACCTGTTTTTATGCTAAATTTTCCCCCATATTTTCACTTACTAATCCAAATATTTTTAGGCTACAAAACAGCGTTTTAGCATTAAAATTAGTAGTGAATTTCAAGAAATTTTAGTATAAAGAAAACATGAATTCCTAGTCATTAATAAATTAAGGGTTTAGTTGAACATGGAGGTTTCTAGCAAGTGGGGGCACGAATAAGGAGGTATATTACGCGCTAGAAATTACAGTCGCCTTTCTAGCGGGCTAGTTCGAGCGAGCCGCAAACGAGTCGCGAGCGATCGACAGTCATTTTTGGTGGGTACTGGATTTGGAATGTGGTTGTCCCCACGTGCTCCTCCATCGTGGACCATTTACTAGTACTGTGCGGCGTTAAAGTCTGGAGTAGTCGTTCTAACCGTTTCATGTGAGTTTGTAATGAATTAGGTGACTATACACATGAATTAATGTGACTAATGACTAGCGTAGCCTTGCACATTCTTTTGCCAACGACAACGGTTCTGATCGTTTGACATAATGTACAAAGCTTGCAAATGCTAGCTAGGTCTCAATCACAGTCTGCCGTTTATTGTCGACAATAGTTAGGTTTCGTTGAAGCTGTACAGTACGCGTCTTAACTATGACTGTCGCTGCCCGATCAAGCGAACATCGAACAGTCAGTTCTCTACTTCGTCCCACAATGTCGCATTGAATATTGTGAGTTTTAATACCACACTTCAGCGAATATTTTTTGCCGGTTTTATCCTTGGTGATAACAGCCATCTTACTTTCCGTTTATTACCCAAATATAACAGTATAATAGATAAGAAAAGAAAAACCATCACGGATGCTCTCTAAAACGTTAACTGTGCAGCCCCTGTAATCTACAAGTAACTGTTAGGAGAACCCGTTCGTTAATATTAATATTTTCAGATGAGATGCCATCAGATATTAATAATATCTTCCAAACTTCACTAAAGTTTTCTAGAATAGGCTTAATATAGATCTTTAGGATAAAAGAGGTTTGTTTTAGTTTACGGTCAATAATTTTCCACATTTTACTTCCAATATTTCGACTTATATACATGAACGTATCATTTATGGTCAAATCATTCGTATATTTATAATCGGGAAAAATATTCTCAGTGAAAAAACTGAATAACCGATCTTGCCCTAGCAGATTTATTAGTAGACATATGGATATTTGTGCATCGAAATAATTTTTATCAAATATGTTAGGTACAAAATTTTGCACGATGTAAGAAAGCACGATAAATCTTAGGACAGTTTTTGCAAAAATTCACACGTTATACAACTGGATAGTCCAACCTAAACTTATTATGGTTCACTTTTATTCACGTTCATTAGTTGCTTGCTTCTTTGGAGGTATGTAGTAGCTCTAAACATTAGTTGCGTATTTCATTGGGAATGGGCAACCCTAAATCGGGGTTCCCGATAATCAGGGAATTCAGGAAAAATGTTAATTTTCTCTGAAAATCAGGGAATTGTGGCTACAATCAGGGAAATCAGGGAAATTTTTTCCTGATAACTACCGGGCACGCTACTAAACGTTAGTATGTTCACCGCGTGGCGAACATCTATTCGAGGAAAGATTACGTGATGCATCTGTACATTGTTTGTTATCCATATTTATATTCGCTATATATACTATGACTTGTTCCTTAATTTATTTTGTGGGTTATTATTGTTACATTCATATACCCGGTGAAATCAGACTAATTCAGTGATGGGTTTATGTAGCTACTTTGAAATAATTAAAATTAATACATTAAATAATTACATTTTCTATTCATTTTCTTAAAACCCTTTGTGTATTTACCCTTGTTGTGGTGCCGGGGCACACTCAATCGAAAGATCTTAACCTTTACACTTACATATTACTGCTTGGTCGTAGTGCTGCAAATCCGACGTCGTTTTGTACCGCTGTGGCAAATTTCTGCGCACACTTTATATGCTCATTGATTAACGGTTTATCATTGTCCACTGTTATCTGCGTTCGTTAGGCGCATGCTTCTTCGGAAGTTTGCAACGTTAAACATTTTAGTTGTGTATTTCTAGTAGAATAGGCAGCATTAAACGTCAGTGTTCTGACCGCGTGGCCAACACTTATTCGTGTACAGACAATGCTATCTCTCCAATACATTAAAAGCAATTTGGGTCCAAAATTACTACCCTGAATTATGAACTTGTACCTGTAGTTCTGCTGAACTAATTGTTTGAGTGTTTGCATGACAATAAACATTATTGATTTTATAATATAGTTCTCGCCAGAAATGGCTGTCGTGTTTTTAACGAGCCAAGATGGAATAAAATTTTAACCAAATTTGTCCAAGAACAATCTTCGACAAGGTCTCGACCAAATTTTGAAACTACGCGCTAAAAATTTATGCAATCGAGAGCAAAATCGAACCCATTTCAAACAAAATTTAAAACTTCTGGAACGAGCGTTTAGAAAATATAGAAAGAACACCACTCATTTCTGCCCATTACTGTATATTGTTGAAGTATCGACAGCAAAGCTGGAGAATTAAAGATGCTCATGCATTGTACTTGAAAATTGGGTTAAAACAATAGCAGACAACATACAATATATAATATGGGTCTGTGGTTTTTGTTTCACTTTGTATTACAGAAGAAACAATATTTTCATGTATTCAGTTATAACGGGAATTGTATGATGATACTAACCGGAAGCATGGGGGCAAAGAAAAGGAATGAAAATTTTACAGTTACAATCACAGAAATCGAACGCAAACAAAATTGAACGATATAGCAATCGATCGATTTTCGTTTAAACGAAATTCGTTAAAGTAAACACAAAATAACATTTTTATTTTAACGCGATTGCAGTTCGTTAAATTAATCGCAAACACAATTTAAATGAAAACGATCGAAATCGAACGAAACCTCGTTCGATATTTGAGCATTTATTTCGGATTGTAACAACTGTACTTGTCACGGAGAATAAAACACTGGATACTTTAGAAATGTTGTTGATGCATGGATGGAATCACAATACTGTAGTTGATGCTCCTGCTACGTTAGGAAGTGAACCCAAGAACGCCATGATACAACGGGTTAATTGTATCAGGGGGAACCAATTTAGTCCCCGCACCTTCGATCTAAAATTTAATTTACATTGCCAGCTTGGTTAAAAATAATTATTGAAAGTTTAAAAAACAAATTACTAAGCTAGTTTGTGAGTTATATTGTTGCATTGTTAGTTGTAACGAACAAGTCAAACATGGAAAAACCACAGCGGCTATTTTTTCGTTGTGGTAATATAAATTTTGAGATTAATGATTTACATGAGGGGTGTAGGCATTTGTACAGCCACAAAATCAGAAAGAAGACCAAAACGGCACGGACGGACATAATTGCGTCCGTTCGCGTGCAGACGAAATTGCGTCCGTCTGGACTTACTATGGTTCGTGACTGTATGTGGTATCGCCCGTTACCAGGCAGAGTTTCAACAACCCTACTTTGTTGCTTTCACAAACTGAATGTTCTTAGGTGAATAATTAATCTGGGGCATATAAGTTTAACTTGGGACACGTGGTGGAATATAGTCCATTTTTCCCCGGTTGGACTGAGGAATTGGATGCTCAGCTGAAGGAAACAAATAATAGAAAATAAAAATTAGCATAATTTTTTGAACACTGCTGATCCAGATTGTTGCAGATGTCGTTTTGGAATGAATCGCCTGCATGGAATCGGCTGCGCAGCTGGAGAAAACAAAACTACAGTCCTCGCCAGAAATGACTGTTGTTCGTTTGATAAGTGTTCGATGTTCGTTCGAGCCTTGTTCGAAATTTTTCAGTTTCTGTTCGACATTTGTTCGAATGAGTCATAAGACTGGTTCGACAAATGTTCGAAAGTTGTTCGAGAGATATGTATTTTAATATAAATGGAAACAGTGTGATAAATTTATTATTTTGCAGTTATATACGCAGATATTTTATCTAGCACTAACATAGAATGATCAGCATATTGGAGTACGCGAGGATTATTGTTTATTGTGAAGCACTATATTAAAAAACACTACACTAAAAAACTAAGAACAAAAAATAACATATAAAATTATACAACACGATAACAGCCGCAAACAGAAATTACAATTAAAACCCTGACGTTCCCAGGATCCAATATTTAATACTACGGTTACTGTAGCACGAAAAATAATACAATAATATATATGTATATAACAATTTATAGTCAATATGGTATATATAATCTGGAGCACATATGTACATATCAACACAAACATACTTCAAGGATATACTGTGAAACTATTGTAAGTGTAAGGGTGTGGACTTCAATACAATTTCAAACTGGCTGAGCTGTTCGCATCGTGTTCGACATCCGTTCGAATGTTGTTCGAGGTATAGAGTTTACCTGTTCGAGTTGTGATCGAAATATTAAAATTTTTGTTCGATGTTCGTTCGAATCTTGTTCGTTCGAAAGGCAGCACTCATTTCTGGCGAGGACTGTATATAATCGAAAATGAAAATTAACAATTTTGTGAACAATGCTGGTACAGATTGTTGCATATGCGCGGTGGCGCTGCAGTAGATTTTTTCGGGAGAAAATAGCCGATTTCAAAGCGTTTCTGTTTTAGCTCTGATTTGACACTTGGGTTTGCAGAATTACTGACACAATTAAAACCTTTACCGAATATTCGTGAACAATCTGCAATCTTTGCAGCTCCTATAATTTTTCGTGATCAATTTGGTTTTATTTCCGTTCGTAACAAATGTGCAGTAGTGGTTTAAAACAGCGATATGTTCAGCTCCTGCTAAACATTACTGTCTGATTTCGAGTGAACATTGGGCATTTTAAGAGATTTTCGATGAAATTTTGAACACCTACAGTACTCGCCAAAAATGACCGTCGCATTTCGAGCGAGCGAGTTCGAGCGAGTCGCGAGCGAGTCGCGAGCGAGTGGCTCGCTCGAGATTTCGCAACTATTTAAATTAATAGAAAATTCTATTTTTAGAACAAATTTATTTCGAGCGAGTCGCGAGCGAGTCTCGAGCGAGTCGCGAGCGAGTGTCGAGCGAGTCGCGAGCGAGCGACAGTCATTTTTGGCGGGTACTGTAAGTGATAAATTAGATTTCGAACAACATTAACATATTTATTGTTACTTACATAAAGGTTTTTTATTATTTGAACTCAGACTTTATTTAGCAAGTATATACTAGCAAACACTGTTCGAACAGATATGTCAAACAAATTCGTACAATTTTCAAACAAAAATATTTTAGAATGAATGTCGAACAGTATCTAACGGTCAGCGATATTTCCTGGATGTACATCGAAGGGTGACCTCGGAAAGCCAGAAATGACCGGGCCCGCTTAGGGTGTGCTGTACTGGAGACATTTGAACAGCTGAAATTATCCAAGGCCGTTCAGCTTCATCTTTTCGTACCAATTCTGTCCGAATTTTGCGATTATCGCCTCTAAGGCCTTTTTTGTTACAAAACATTCGTTTTCGAATGGGAATTGTTGCAGTTGTTTCGCACATATAGCGAATAGTCAGAACGTAGTGAAACGTGTGTTGCATGGGTGAAATCTTTTAAATTCCGTATGTGTGTGATCGGCCATAACTCGAAAACGCCTTAATCGATTTTCATGATCTTGGGCTCATTCGAACCGTCATAGTCGATTTACCATGTACATCCCCGAGCGCTTTTTTGATTTGGGGTCTGGTTCCGAGGTCAGGGGTCAAAATGGGGTTTTTTCTACCGTATTTTAGTACCGTTCACAAAAGCAACGTTATTTTTATCTTAACATTCGAATTATTTCTCTGGTTGGTTTTAATTCATAGTAAAATGATAAACGCCGATGTCTTTTTTGTTTTTCGATTAAGATTCCGGTTTTGGACTTATGGGGTTTGAAGTATGGCACCTCATGTTTCCTCGACCCAGAATTAGAAAATTTGTTTTGATGTTTTCGGCGTCTGAAACGTTTTACTTGGGGCGTTTTGGCCGTCTGAAAAGTTTTATTTGGGGGGGGGTTGGGCATGGGAAACTCATTTACGGTATTGGTTTTACTCTTCGTCTCATGGTTCCATGGATGCGAGGGTATGGCGCTCCTTGGTTCGGGGTCAGAGGCCAAAATGGGGGTTTTTAACCCATTTTAGTATTGTTCACGGTAGCAAGGTTATTTTATCTTAACTTGTGAATTTTATCTATGGTTGGTTTTATTTTATAGTAAAATCATAAATGTCTATGTCTGTTTTTTGTTTTCGATTAAGACTACAGCTTTGGAGTTATGGGGTTTGGCGTATGGCACCTCATGGTTCCTCGATCCAAAATTAGAAAATTTGTTCTGACGTTCTGGGCGGCTGAAAAGCTTCGCTTGGGAGTTTTCGGGCATGAGAAACTCATTGACGGTGTTGGTTTTACTCTGCGACCCATGGTTTCGTGGGTACGGGGTATAGCTCTTCTTTGTTCGGTATCAGAGGTCAAAATGGGGTTTTTACCCATTTTAGTACCGTTCACGGAAGCAGGGTTAATTTCATCTTAACATTAATTTTTTCTCTGGTTGGTTTTATTTCATAGTAAAATGATAAATGCCGATGCCTCTTTGTTGTTTGCGATTAAGGCTTCGGTTTTGGAGTTATGAGGTTTGAGGTATGGCACCCTCATGGTTCCTCGTCCCAAAATTAGTTCTGACGTCCTGGGCAGCTGAATAGTTTCACTTGGGTGTTTTCGGGCTTGGGAAACTCATTGCCGGTGCTGGTTTTGCTCTGCGACCCATGGTTCCATGGGTACGGGGGTATGACGCCCATGGTTGGGGGTCAGACGTCAAAGTGAGGCTTTTTTAGTACCCTTCACGGAAGCAAGGTTATTTTTATCTTAACATTCGAATTTGTTTCTCTAGTTGCTTTTATTTCATAGTAAAATGATAAATGCCGATGCCTCTTTTTTTGGTTTTCGTTTTGGAGTTATGGGATTTGAAGTATGTCACCCTCATAGTTCCTCGTCCCAAAATTAGAAAATTTGTTCTGACGTCCTGGGTTGCTGAAAAGTTTCACTTGGGGGTTTTCGGGCATGGAAAACTCATTGCCGGTGTTAGTTTTGTTGTAACTTGTGCTGGTATTGTGTGATGTCCACATTTAGCATATCGACGAATGCTATCGAGAGCTGATTTGATGTGCACGCAAAAGGTGTACGCGTAGGTGTACCTATGCTTCACTACCACGTTCCGCAATCTCGATAGAGTAACTAGTAACATTTATGATGAGGCAAAACCGATCGCATAGTCGACAAAACTTCGAACTCGATAGCGTTTTACACTTTCAGATCGGCAATTCTGTCTTTAATTCAATTTATTATTAGTATGTTACTGGGAGAATATAGGTCGTCGTGTTCGATGAACAGATGATACTTGTTTCGTACCGATGTTTATTATATAATTCTTTTAACTTTGTTTAAAACAAGGCGAAGTATCATCATCTCAATATAAAGTAAGGTACCGTCATTCGCTTATAATTATTTACAACATGTATGTTTATTACCGGTCAATCGTTTATCAATATTTTTGTAATTTTTCAGGTGAAAGCTCGTCGAAGGTGGTGCTGTTGAAGTTAAAAGATGGCCTTCGCGCTGTTGAAAACCAACCTTCCGACATGGGGAATGGCTACGATGGACCCGACGGAACGGGCGGAGCATTCTCGGGGAGATTTGGAGATTTGGACTGTGGTGTTTCGACGTTTGGCGTTGCTCAACCGAAGAAAACCGGCAATGGATTGTTCGGTGGCAAACAAACTCGGCAGCTGTCTTTGAGTGGACATTTGTCGGAACTACATGCTGCAAAAAATAGCTTAGAATCTGGTGTGGTTATCGACCCGAAGCATACAAATCAAATGGTAAGTTGCTACAATTTTCACAGAGTGGTAGCGATATGGAGCGATTTTCATAGTTATATATTCATACGTCGATTTTCATAAACGCGTGATTAAGCAGTACCCGTGAGAAATACGGTCGCCTTCTAAATCTTCGGTCCCTCGAAAGGCAACAGTCATTTCTTGCGCGTATACTACACATGTTCGATATGGACATTTTATCCATGGAGTTTAACTTGGTAGAGCGTAAAGCGTGTATCCCCTGTCCCATTAGTTGAGAAGACAGCCGCTTATCCCAGATCGTCGAGCTTCTAGGATAAATTTGAATGTTTTTGAAATCTAATCATTCGTAGCGTGATTACGGCATATTACTAAATTGCACGTAGCCGTAACAATCCTAAAAAATATGTTATTGGCCGGAAAATAGGAAAAATATTTATCTGGCCCGTCCACAGTGGGGGGGTGGGGGGACCCCCACTTTCCAAATCCCCCATGTTCGTGAGATTTTCCCCCATGTCCGTCCCCCCCACTCGGCCGAAACCCCCATGTTCAACTAATTCCAAAAATTTTTTATGTCTGAAAATTTGTTTTTGTTTGCAAATTGTTTTTGAAACATTAATTACCACTATTTCTAATGCTAAAATATTGTTTTTTAGCTTGAAAGTACGTTCACAGTAGTAAAAATGCATGAAAATACGGAAATATTTTGTATTTTTAAGCAAAATTTATCCCCCCCACTTTGAAATTTCCCCCGAGAATGAACATGAGGGCCCCCCGAAGTTCCCCCCCACTTTTCGGAGGGCTGTGGACAGGCCAGTTTATAAAAATTCAAAGAATATGTAGACATTTATGCAGAAGTCAAACAGCATCAGAAGAATTATGTATTATTTAGGCTAAAATCTAAACCAGCGGGTGTATTGACTGCATAAATTTTTTCACATAGTCTTTAAACTACAACAATGTTAGTGTAGTTCGTGCAACGCCATTATGTTGTTGGTCCAGGTAACCCTGAGGGGCAGTACGTTATATCGTTAGAAAAAAGACCAGCTTAGAGCGGGGGTTCGGAGGGCATCAGCTTTGAATAAGCCTCAGTGTGTGTCTTATCTAAGGGCCTAATCTTAAGCTAAGGCTTCTTAGTATATCAAGAACGGCATGACATGCTTAACACTTTGGTCCCTCAAGGTTACCTTGGCCATACAGTTTATGCTTGTTATGCGTTTATTTTGTGGGAATTTGCGACATAAAATAGAAAATGAGCTGTAGCTATATATTCTCTCGCTATAGTCATTCAATTTTTGTTGGTTAGATTTTGCGACCAGGGGCATTGTAAGTATTCGTAAGGTATATTGTTATTTTGAGAATATCCTTGTTTGAAAAGAAAAAGAACATAGCTGTTACTATGTATTATATCGCTATACTCACTCAGGTTTTGTGGCTTAAATTTGGCGACCTGGGGCATTGTAAGTATTCGTAGGGTTTAGTGTTATTTTGAAAATATCCTTGTTTGAAAAGAAAAAGAACATAGCTGTTACTATGTATTATATCGCTATACTCACTCAGGTTTTGTGGCTTAAATTTGGCGACCTGGGGCATTGTAAGTATTCGTAGCGTATATTGATATTTTGAAAATATCCTTGTTTCCTTAAAAACATTCGTCAGGAATATTTGTGGGTTGTGTCATAAAACGTGCCATAACTACGGATGTTGGTTCTGCTCTCAGACGCTTACGCATGTCACCAATAATGTTTAGGTCAGTCAAGGTTATCACTGTATATGCCCAATCAACTGATATTAAAAAGGTTTGCCGATTATCCAGTAATGCCATAGACAGAGTTCACTGTACCCGCTCATGCACCAAAAGGCTTAATCACTTATGCGTTTAATGCATACAGACGTACTCGCTTGAAGTTCCTCAAAATATATACGGACGTATGTAAGTGCGCGCGTATGCATTTGCCTGTTAACTCAGTATGCAGGAGGATGCTTTTAAACGTGTTTGCGCTAGTAGAGCTGAGGATTTAAGCTCCAGGCTCGCCTCGGCTTTTCTTGGCTCTAAAGCCGAACTGACCTGAGCTTGCCATGATGACTGAAGAGTAGAGCCAGAACCTGTTCTGCCTGTAAGAGCATAGCCGAGCCTAGTGAACCTGGAAAAGTTGCAGTCGGCTCATAAAAGCTCCAATAGCAAGAACAATATACTACCCAAGGGCGTAACCAGGGTGGTCTAATGGTCTAGATCCCCTTTTCTGTCTGAATTTTTTCACCTTTGTCATGTCGTAAAAAGAAAGGAAGAATTACGTCAGACATGGCTTAATCTGAAGCTTAGGAACTTTCATCAAAAATTCGCCCAATTTAGTTACACAAAAATAAATATACATATGAATTTTGCTAAAATTGTCTGTCGGCACAGTAGGTTTAGATCATTTTTGTTAATGTTGTTGGACCCTATCTTGGATTCTTCTTTTTCGCCGACGTCAGTGGGGCTAGACCCTTCTTTTCGAAATCTTGGCTAGCCCGCCCTTATACCAACTGAATGTTGTTGTTTGTATATTTTGTCTTATTTATAGTATAGAATCGAAAACTTTTTATTATTGGCAGCCGAGTCTGGCTTTCCATCGGATGTCCCTATCCGAGCCGCATATAGTTCATGAAGAGCCGAGCCAGAATCTAATATGTGTCTGTGAAAGCCGAGCTTGACATGGTTCAGGCACAACCGAGCCAGTGCATGAAAAGCTTGGCTCTTTCTCATCTCTGTGCGCGTGTTCGCATGCGTTTTTTGGCATGTTGTTATGTTCGTGGCCGTATGTACACACTGTTCAGTATTGATTTTGCAACTATTTGATTATAAATCAGTTCATTACGCCTTCCAGATAACTAAGTGTCACAAATAAAATTTTTTGTTGAACTCCTCCTAGAACCAAAACCAGAACTTTGAGTAAAAATTTACTCACTTGGTGCGACCAGTTAGTAGTTGAACAGTGCTGAATTAAATGATTTTCGATTAGTGCTTGAACTTATGCGCAAAGCTTACTCATACAGTCTTTGAACTGAGCTGCCTCGCAATCTTCGAATACTTTTTGAAGAAATACCATTGAATTGCGTTTTTGAAACGAATGCCGCTGACTGATGGCGAGCTTGTATCACTTGCAGGTTAATGAAACGTGGGTTAAGTATATTATTGTTGCTACACAGCCTTTTCTTATTTTATGAAACAGCGTTTTCATTTTCGATTTTGCTTTAGATTAGAGCTTAATTTTCTATCTGGATTCCCCGAGCGTAATGCTTTTTCCATTTATTTAGCTGTCCATCTATTTAGATAGTAAGACCGGGACTCCAAATTTTCGAGATTACTCAATGCAGTGAGAACAATAATTAGTTGACGAAGAGCACATATGATGTTTTGCACACTAGGTCTCCAGCGTCCAAAAAATGGTAGCTAAAACCTGAAAATGTCGAATTTGTTCTCGGTTTTGACATAAAGTAAACAGTAAGAGCCTGTTTATTGCAATTTCAATTTTGTATAATATTCTAAATTATAGATGTACTCTTGTGGATCGCTAGCGCCTAAAATGGGACGTGGTGGTGGTGGATGCTCGGATGCGACGTTTAGAAGACCTCCAGCTCCGTGGGAAGTCACCGATGGGTAAAGCATGTTGTTGAAAAACTTATTTTTGTTCGCGATACATAACAGATGGAATTATTTACATAGTTTCGAAGAAGTGCTTATTTTTTTGAAACAGAGCGAAAGGAAATGGCTCATTTACTATTCTTATACGCAAAAAATATGATTTTTTCTGTCCACGGCAACAATAACTGTTTACTTCTGCTTTCTCCATTCGCTGAAGATATTGCCATGGAGATGTATTGGGAACCTTTCTTGTTCGAAACCAGGGGACGTAGGATTTTGCGGAAAAGACGCAAGAATTGGGGTTTCCTGGTTTACCAGGCAGACATTGCGATATACAGACCCTCAAAATTCGCTTTTTTCATGAAAAACGTAAACATTGTTAATAAATACTGTCAGAAACCCTGCAAAAAACGTCTGTATTGAGGTTAAAAGCAACTTTTCATACTTTTTTTACTAAATTGGTCAAATTTTTAAACCTTGAAATTTTAAAACTTTGTTAAGTTTATTATGTTAGCTAGGGTGACTTCGAGGAATCGAAAATTTTTCTACGTAGCGCGAGCCCGTTTTGTGCTAAGGGGGCACCAAAAAAGCAGGGCTCACGCCATTCACTGTGTTTAGAAAAGCCAGCCTGAGCAGATGGATTTTGGAAAACACTTATTTATAGCCCGTATAATTATATATGTAACGGACGTTACGCTGTTGTATTGCGCACTTCCAAATCTTAATGCCCATACGATCCCGGCTGTCCTAACCTGAAGGGCGAACCTAATGGGATTCATTTTTCTCGCTCGGTCCAAAGTAGCTACAGAGCTTAGCAAGCCGCAGGAGCGCTTCACGGGATGTGCTCTGAACCTGTCAGAAGGATTGCGTACAAAGTCTATGTGGCACTATCTTTGAGGTCCTCAGCGACGTTGGCGCCGTCGCCTGCTCACTGGCTAAAGAGACCATTCCACTATTCCCTATTTTAGTTCCACCTGAAAGTGTCAAACGACGGTTAGTTATTTGGCAGTTAGCCCCACTATGGTCCAACAATTCCTAGACATTTATGTCGGATCGTGTTTCACGATTAAACCTTGATGGTTGGTTTGGCAAGCGTTCCCTTCTAATAATCTTGTGTTGGGGTAGCGAGGTGATTCTTGGAGAAAATCAAAGTAGCACGAGTCATGCCTACACTCAATTATTGGCGACACTACGCTAAGACTTGCGACCTTTTCGACATCAAGTGTGAGCGCAGGTCGCCCACTGGGACGACGATTTCAAACCCGTTGAATACATATCGCTACATAAGGCATCAATAACACGAGGACACAATGAATTTTTCAACCATGGGGTATTGATAAGCTAGTCGCATATACGTTCCGATAAGAGTTAAGGCAATGCGGTCATCCAGGCAGTTCATAACATGAGCTTACATTCATCAAAATACAGTTGGTATTGAGGTCGTAATATCGGAACAAAGTTCACATCATTGGATGAGTGGATTCGGTTGAACACTGGGTCCTCGTCCTTTTAACTGAACTCTCACAGCCGTGTGGGTCAGATCAATTTTGTCAACTATGTCAAGTTTTTTGCCGACGGCTGTTCTTATCTAAATCGACAGGCTTCGGGTAATGGGAATGAAAACGAATCGAGCGACGACCAGTTATCGGGCGCTAAAGGATAACGACTCCCTCGATGCTAATTGCAACACGACATTTGGCTGGTTCAGGTAAGCTAAGGGCGGCTAATCAATTAGGAAATATCGGGCGTACCGTCAAAGTATGCTTCGAGGATGCGAAGGAAACAGAAAACGGTGATTCAACTACAATTATCTTTCTCTACGGCAAATCAATGACATTTGGTCATTATACAGATACACGGTACAAAATACAATATATTATTATTATTATTATACAATAGACAGTAATTCAATAGCATCGTATTCCAATGATAATAGTGCAATACAGAAGTTAAAATACGACTCTTGAACGGTGCGACTCGTTCGAATATGACATGACTGAAAGTAAATTTCTGGTTCAATGAATGACAAATACTCTTATACTACAAATAATAGACAGAGAGAGAGGGTTGTACTCGATTTACCAATGCGGAATACTTTCAGGTAACAAAGGTTAACCGTTCATGGGTCGGGATTTGGTGCTCCCGGGGTACACTTTTATACACAGATATATACGCACAATCGTGCAGGGACTTTTAAATGGCAAACGGCACTAGCGCTCGCTTTTATTTTAGCTGTACTCAAACTTATCCTTTGGCCAGTTTATGGGGACTTAACACACCTAGTGACTGGCTTATGCATGTGGGGGAAAATTTCAATATACATACCAAGGAAAAAATATGAGGTTACCGACTTGGAGGGAACATGGAAAGTGAAATGTGGATTCGACGTCCACTCATGACGATTTCAGCGGGGTCCCGAAAGGGATTCGCGTTCGGTGACATCATCCTAGGTCGACACGGATACCACTGAGAGTAGATATATGGGTATATGTATGCTTTTATGCTTAAACTCGACTCATGTATGACCCAAAAATGTATAATTATACATGACCGTTGCAATGGTTACACTCATGAACCAATGGGAACCAGAGGCGCACAGTGCGGATGTCTTATTTTTGGGTTCGTTTAGGTCCCGGCAAAGGTAGATTCGCACCAAATTTCTAACTTATAGGATGTTTCTCAAATTACTATGTTCCAAGAAATATCTCCATTACTTTTGTACACGATGCCTAAGTTATAAACTGTGGAAAGTTAATATTTATTTTATCGGAGAAATTTTGTGCAAATTTCTACAATTTCACGAAAGTGCTGGATCGCGCCGAATCCAGGGTAAAATTCCTAAATTTGAACATGATCACCCAACTTAAGGTTCGTTGAAGATGCGATGCCTAGGTTCGGTTCGGTGGGACCGTTTTCTTTTTTCCTAACCTAAAGCGCGGGTTCTCACAGTCAAATGCAATAATCCTAATAGATGAAATATCTGGTATGGTTTTAATAAGAAATTCAATTTCTTCAGTTTAGGGTTCACTTTTCTTATCTTATGAGGGGAGGGAAAAATTGCAAGCCTTGGCAAAGGGTCAGGATTTCACTAGTTTCTGCTGACCTTAGTCTTACTCCTAGAATTTCATTTCCAAGGCACGACATGGACAGCGCGCAACAACTTAACATCTTACTTGAGCGAGCAGTAAGTTAACATCAAACTACGGTGTTATGACATCAAGTGAGCAACGAACGAATATATTATTTTGTCACGAGCGGACATCCGAACAAGTAACGGCAATTCCGGTAGATATTTTTGCGAAGGTTTTGTTAGAATAGGCGTTTTCGAGCAAATGAGTGAAAGTTTAAAAACACCACTGAAACGAAATTATTAAAATTTGGACACACTCTTTAGTTGATAAATGTTATAGCTGAATTATGTGGCTTTTTAAATTCTTAAAATCCTCGAGATCACTGTTTTAAGTTTTCAATGGGGTATATCTAGGCTACGATGCAGGTAGGTAACACTGGTGGCTTGTGTCACCGCTAAGGTTGTGAATTCTGAGTGTTCAAATTTGTAATTTAGAGAGACGCACAGTCGCCGCCAAAAATAAGTGCAATCGAAAAAGATCGAAATGGCAAGCAATCGACATTTCGTGTATCGCAATTGATCGAAAATTCGAAATCGATGAAAATTTCTTTTAATCGAAAATAAAATAATAGAAATTTTCCGATTTTGAAACTTATCTAACTGCGCCAAAATTGAAAACGATCGAAATCGACCGAAATCAAAATCGATAGAAATTTAGTTTCATCGAATTTCATTTAATCGAAATTGATTGAAATTTCATTTAATCGAAATCGATCGAAATGTCGATGAATGATGTTACTTCGATATACGATCGAAGTTCGTTCGATAATTTAAAAATTTTGTTTCAAGGGATGTTCAAAATCTTGGGGCGATTTTTTAAATTTGTTCGAGGGCTGTTCGAAACGTGTTCGAGGATAAATAAATTTTATTTCGATGTTCGTTCGTTTGAAAGGTGACACTCATTTATGACGAGCACTGTAGCTCAAGCGCACCCATTCAAATACATACTTTGGCTCAACCCTGTAGGGTCAATAAAAACGCGGCACGTCATCTGCAGTTACATGGAGGGTGAATTGCTCTACAAATCTAGAACGGTTCAGGAGATATTGTCATCTTCGTGTATTTTGGGTGTCTTGGAGCCCTTTAAAAGCCACTTTGGACCGTAATCTTGGAACTAAGGGTTACAATTTGCAAAAGCTTTATATATAGTTTTATAGAACTCGAATTGCTCTTAAATATGAACCTGATTTGGCCAATACTGCGATACACACAAGAATATGTTGTGTCCGACCCATTTTTGACCCGATCCGAGCCCATTCGATTGTCTTTTGCAACCCGAAGGAGTTGGAATTAGTCTTCGCGTATAGGTAAATGGCACAAATAGAGATTTTAAACATTCGAATGAGCTATGGCGCGAGTCAATCGGCAGGCAAAGTTGTGGTTATGCGTGTTACCCCCTAAATACCAAGAAAAGGACACCGTCGAAATTTACCATGCTGGCCAGTGAGAATTCTCCTTTACGCTGGTTTCACTCGTTACTCTGAATTCAATGACTAAATTGAAAATAGTCAAATTATAACATTTTTACTTGTACGCCAAATGTGATATTATGGTTCTGTTGGTTTTCTAAGTGTGATGTAACCTCGTCTGCGTTTTGTGTGCCAATGCATCAAGCGCTAGGTGTTATCAACCTGTTTGCCCAAAAAAAATGATTTTTCGTCGAAGTAGTGCTTGGTTATATTTTTAATCTTCGCGTTTTTTGGGCTTTGAAGGATGAAAATCAAGATTAATTTGGTTTTGATAATACGTGCTGGGAACGATGTTTTGATATTGCACTTACTGGATTGTTGGTGTATTACTAGCTTCCGGTGACGGCGAATGGGAAGATTAGCTTGTTTTAATAGGATATCGGTATTAATAATTATGTTTTAATAGGATATATCGATATTAATAATTAAGTTTTTTACTTTGCAATACTATAATAATTTGTGTCTTACGAATTTCAGATGTGTACATTTATTAACCGAACTTTGTGTGACATCAACTGACAAATCGCTTCACAGCCAACTCGCCAATCTCCTACCATTGACCGCACAGTCAACACAATATCGGTCGTACGTTCAGCACGTGGCGCTTGTCGAAACGGTCGCCAGAGCCGTACCGCGCATCGGACGCTGCCTCGACAAACGCTACTTTCGACCGATGCTCGATGAGTTCTGGGAGCCAATTTTCTACGGTTTGGTAAGTTCGTTTTATATATTAAATATTGCACCTTTCGATAAAATATATATATAATCGGAGAGTAGAATTATGGCTAATTCAGAATAGAATTTTAAAAGTTTTTGTATTTTGGGGTTGGTTAATCGTCTGTTTATTTCTTTTCGTTTTTAATTTTAAATCTAATCAGATATTCCACATATTAATTAATTTGTGTCTATGTATATGTAAATGGCATAATGTACGTAATATTAAATCTATGTTTGTGAAAATGGGTATTGATTCAGGGGCCACAGTGGCTGTCCCAAATACAAATAGCTACGTACAAAAATAGTTGCATCATTGCGCCCCGAAATTAATTTCTAAAATGGTGGGGATACAGACAGAACTAAAATATGTCGAGCTTCACTTTATGCAGTATATTTAATTGTCTTACTTTCTGTTGATTCTGCTGCTGTTTTTGTTTATTGAATAACTTGATAATGTCTCCACTATATCTACACAACTTCATTGGTATGTGCTAGTGATACCGAAAAAAACTACATCCCCTTGCGTATTTTTAGTTTTAACCCAATATTTACAACATATGCTACAGTTAAGGACAGAATTAAAAGCAATTTTTTCGCGAAAAATTCGTGAATTGTTCGCGAACAGTTCCAGAAAAATTAACAGCTGTGAAATATTGCTATTCGCGAATTTTTTGATAACGATTCGCGTAAAATTTGCTTCTATTTCTCTCCGTAACCTTACATTGATGTTATGTCTAATAATAAACGTGCAAAATATTATTATAAAGTGATTACGGCTTAAGTTTAATGCTTAACAGGAAACGGTATCAACGGCGTTGTGTGCTGATATCATTGACTTTCGGTTTTTATGTCTCGTTAAATTTTGTAGGATTCGTAGCAGCCTTTCAGAACTGAATTTGTAGCCGATATTTTTTGTGCAATAATAGAGAATGCATATGGACAAGGTTGGTTTCTACAAGTTTGAAGGAGCCTAAAGGTTGCCGAATTATACAGTTGAGCATTGTTTGCCGGTCACCAGTTCGGACTGAAATGTCGAGATGCTCGGAGATTCTGGCTGATAAGTGTCGCTACGAACTGGCGATGTATAGTATGCTTCACAAGCAGAACAAGTATATATTATATTGGTGTACAACTGAGGACTTAGAGCATCAATAATATTATCCTGAAGCCGGAAATAATGTCTTTAGTCTTTTTCTAGATGAGGATTATAAGCAAAATCAACCGTAATCTATGCTTGGCTTTCCTAAACTGCAACGTACGCATCGTATTTGAAACAGAGAAAAGACTAAAGCATTGTTTCAGGTTTAATAATAACGTTTCTAATGCTTTACAAGCAGAACAAAATATACAATATTGGTGTACAACCGAAGACCTAAGAACATCAATAACATTATCCTTAAGCCGCAAACAATGTCTTTAGTCTTTTTCTAAATGCGGTTTAAAACGCAAATCAACAATATATTCTATGCTCGGCTTTTCTAAACTGCGACATACGCATCGTATTTGAAACAGAGAAAAGACTAAAGCATTGTTTTAGGTTTAAGGATAATGTTTTTGATCCTCTTAGGTCCTCGGTTGTATACCAATATGTTTGTTCTACTTGTGAAGCAGACTACACCGTCTTTTCCTGCTACACTTATCAATCAGAATCTCCGAGGATCTCGGCATTTCAGCCCAAACTGGCAACCGCCTAAACAATACTCAACTGTATAATTTGGCAACCTTTAACCACCTTCAAAATTGTAGAAACCAACCTAGTTCATCTGAATTCTGTATTTTGAAATATTTTTTCAGTCCAAACCAAGTTTATTATATATAGCTATCATAGCCTGTAATAATAATATAATGTGCGAACAGCTGCATTATGTAAGAACGAATATTGACAGTGAATAGTGGATATTCTATGCACGCTACCATACCAAATTTTATTCTTATATTTAAAACGATGGTACCGTTTTCAGTCAATGCAGTCAAAACTTACAGCTCTCACTAAAGAATCTTGTTTAACTGTAGCAGTTTCCAAATCGGGAAGGATCTACTCGCTTGAAAGGCGACAATGATTTTTAAGGAGTCGTACAGCCACTTAACGCAGTCAGCGTCCGCAAGGCGGTCGAAATTTTAACGTATTTCGATCAAATTATACGTGGAATCCTTTTCGACTGCGACTATTAATATGGAAACTGCCATACCTGTAATAGTTTGCTCCATTGCCTTAATTGCGGTCAGGAAGATGTTTGAATTTTTACAGACATGCGGATGTCAACTAACCGAAGTTGCAGCGAGTCAGTGCTTAGAAGAGCTCGCCAAACTGCTCGGACCAAACATTCTTCGCGGTCGCGTGAAAAACGTACATCCAGAGTGAGTCCGAATTAGATTTTGCCTTAAATTAAAATTTATAAAAATTTCGAAATACTGGAAACTTCGTAGCAAGATTAGGATTACCCGCCCTAAGAATGGTACCCTTCGTCGCCGCCGTGCGCGCATCGCGCGCAGAAAATTTGACCAAAAATTGGCAAAGATAATGTGAAAAGTGGCAAAAATTGGAGTAAAATTGGGAAAATGAAAAAATTATCGCAAACTTTCAAAAGTTGGGGGACTTTCAGTTGCTAAAAATTACAGAAAATTATCCCTGCTACCACGAGACCATCTACCCACCCCTAAGCCGACGGACCTTCGATACCTAATGTCGTATGTATAATATACATGGATTATTTTCTCGTGGAAAATATACAGTCACGGTCACAAATAAGTGCAACATAATCGATCGAAATTTCTATCTATTTCGATTAAACGGAATTTCGATCGTTTTCGATTAAACGAAATTTCGATCGTTTTCGATTTTCACGCAATTAAATAAATCTCAAAATTTTAAAATTTAGATTTTTTTTCGATTAAACGAAATTTCGATCGATTGCGATTAAATGAATTTTCGAACGATTGCGATTTCGATCGTTTTCGATTGCACTTAATTCTGGCCGCGACTGTATATATTTCCTGTGGAATGTATTTAGACCATGATACAAGTTAAAATATTTGCGATATTGACTCCTAAAATAATACTTAAATTATAATTAGTGTAATAATCACAGGCTATGCAAACGTGTAATAACAGATTTTTGTCACAACTGTACTGGCGTGCCGAAAGCTATGTACATATTGAATATCACGAGACAAGACTTTGGTCTATCTTCGGTTTCTGGGTTGCTTGAGTAAAGTGTATTTTGACAGAAAAGTATTGTGTTGTCAACTGTTGAAAAAATCATTCGTTACCGGCCGTAGCGGCTAGAACTAAGTTCAAAATAAGCGAATTGCGATTCCGATTGTTTTCGATTGTATTTATTTTTGGTCGGGACTGTAGGTCCATATCCAGGATTGCCTAACACAATTGGTCCTCTGGGTTTTGGTCTATCTCATCAAGTTTAACGAATTATATGGATGCTACATTGTCGAATGTTTTCAATTTGGCGTGAGAGTGCTGCTTTGTTACATTCTGACTATATAGCAGCCGCAGAAAAGTGCGTGTCACAAATGACTACCGTGTTTCAAACAAACGTCGAGCGAACATCGAACATTGTAAGATTTTAGAACGACAAAACAATTTGCGCGTTTCGTATTATACTAACGTCATTAATATTTAGTTATTTGAAATCCATATTAACAGTTATCACTTACGAACACGTCCACATGAGGCGTTTTGAACACGGTTCGACCGAAAATATTGTTCTCGAGCGTACATCAAACGAACAGTGGTCTTCTCTGGCACGGACTACATATTTTGTAGTTATACATAAGCTATAATGGCTAAAGTTTTGCATATTATTTTTGACAACAAAATGAATAGGACAATTTTTGTGATCCAAATTTGGAAATTATATTATTTGATTTTGGATCATCTATGGCTTTGTTTCATGTGTACCAATAAAGTAGTCTCGCTGAAACCATCAACAACCATAAACATATATCTTAGTTAAAGCTTCTTAGTTAAGCTTTTCAGTGAGCCCAGAATTGCTGATCAGCCCCCGTCAGCTTAAATAAGAAGATGAGTAATATCATATTCTGTTTACAGAGAGGAAACAGAAATGGGCCCTCAGTCTTATTCACATCATCGCCTGGTTCACAACAAGAATAAACTACTGTTACAGTACCAGCCAAAAATGACTGTCGCTCGCTCGCGACTCGCTCGACACTCGCTCGCGACTCGCTCGCGACTCGCTCGAAATAAATTTGTTCTAAAAATAGAATTTTCTATTAATTTAAATAGTTGCGAAATCTCGAGCGAGCCACTCGCTCGCGACTCGCTCGAGACTCGCTCGCGACTCGCTCGAACTCGCTCGCTCGAAATGCGACGGTCATTTTTGGCGAGTACTGTAGTTCCGTACTCGCACTACTGAATTATTGTTCGAATTAAATATATACAATAATTATTGAAATCATATTCACTATACGATAATACAGATTAATTCAATAAATTATTAGGACAAACCATTAATTATTCAAAAATTATTATGCTATGTTCCTAATTTTTAGATATGTTGCAAAGCTAAACCTGGTGATCGGAGCAGGATGATGTCGAGATGGAGTCGAGTGCTGACGCGTATTGTGATAATAATTTTATGATTGCTGGAACATCAGGAGGCCTTGGTTTTAAGAATCAATGCTGAATTTCTGGCCTACCTATCTACATACTAAATGTTGTTTTCAATCCAGAGTTGTAGACAATAGAAACAAAAATAAATTTATTGCTTCCTTGCAATATCGTATAGCCAGCCGCCATCAATACGAAGAATGCACGACTATTTTTATCATTTTACTTAACAAAAATACAGTTATTGATATTTGGACTAGTGTCATTCATATTTTCCGGCCAATCTGACTCGTGAACTTTGTGAGCAAATTAAATAATAATTATAATTATTGTGACAAATTGTATTTTTGACCCTGGGTCGGAAACGTATTTTCATCGTAATCACTTTATTGCCCTGCTGGCGCAATGAGTTATCATGCTAACGGTGCATGTCGTGTTGAAAGCTACTTTATACACTGGTCTCATGAGAAATGAATGACTGACGTGTTGCTGCATCAATCTGGTCTGTCCACAGCCCTCCGAAAAGTGGGGGGAGCTTCGGGGGGCCCCCATGTTCATTCTCGGGGAAATTTCAAAGTGGGGGGATAAATTTTGCTTAAACAAAACATTTCCATATTTTCATGCATTTTTACTACTGTGAACGTACTTTCAAGCTAAAAACAATATTTTAGCATTATAAATAGTGGTAATTAATGTTTAAAAAACAATTTGCAAACAAAAAACATAAATTTTCAGGCATAAAAAATTTTTGGAATTAGTTGAACATGGGGGTTTCGGCAGAGTGGGGGGGACGAACATTGGGGAAAATCTCACGAACATGGGGGGATTTGGAAAGTAGGGGGTCCCCCCACCCACCCCCCCCCCACACTGTGGACAGGCCAGTCAATAAATTAAACCCACACGTACGCAATGTGTTTAGCATCAAAAGTGTGAGATTTGTGTAATCATGTGCCCGTTATTTTATCACAAATGCATGGCTTCATCGATGCTATTTTGAGTTTCGGCTGCCTTTCAGCTCCAGAACTGATAATTAGTTTGGGAAACTGCCGGTTTTCAGTCAACCGGTCTTCCGACGGTCAGCCGTTGAAAGTTTCGGCCGATAGCTCAACGGCCGGCCGAAGGCAAGAGTGTACGGCTGACTGCGAAGAAGATTTTCGTAGTGCGATATTAATTTTATATGTGAATACTTGTTCTGCATTTGTTCAAAATTGATTTAAATCTGAAGGTTTTGCACGGCGTACTATCGCAAATGTCAAAATTTGCACGTAAAAGGCTGACTATAATAAGACTGTACTATATTTATTGCTGGGCGAAAGCCGTCGTTGAAGTCTATCATTAAACTTTGACGTATATTAGTTTACTAATAAACGTATATATTATATGCTTAAATTATTGAGGTGTCCAGTGTCTACTGTCTACGATATTGAAACCAAAGACGTTACGTGTAATAGTATTGGAATTAATATCTTTGGTAGTAACATCGTTGGTGGAATCGTTGAAACCATCAAACCCCGAAATATCCATTCATGAAAAATTGTCGTTGCACGCCAAAAAATCGATGCACGGCGTACTATCGCAAATGTCGAAATTTGCACGTAAGGCTGACTATAACAAGACTGTACTATACTTATTGCTGGGCGAAAGCCGTCGTTGAAGTCTATCATTAAACATTGACGCATATTAGTTTACTAATAAACGTATATTATATGCTTAAATTATTGAGGTGTCCAGTCTCTAGTATCGTAATAGATTAATAAAGAAAACTAAATAATATGTCTATGATATTGAAACCAAAGAGGTTACCTTGTAATAGTATTGGAATTGGTATCTTTGGTAGTAACATCGTTGGTGGAATCTTTGAAACCATGAAATCCTGAATTATCCATTGGTGAAAAACTGTCGTTGCACGCCCAAAAATCGATGGTACGGCGTACTATCGCAAATGTCGAAATTTGCACGTAAGGCTGACTATAACAAGACTGTACTATACTTATTGCTGGGCGAAAGCCGTCGTTGAAGTCTGTAGTTAAAACATGACGATATTATTTTTCGAGATGGTACGGCGTGCTATCGCAAATGTCGGAAATTGCTATTGGAAAAACCACCACCCAAAAAAAAACAAACAACAACCCAACACACACCCCCCTATCCATTGGTGAAAAACTGTTGTAACGGTTGAACATATAGAGCTGAATGCAATTTGGTTGGAATTGCCATGCGAGCTGATCTACTATAACTGAAGTTAAAGTAAGTTAAGCATCGTAATAAGGGCGGATAGTTAAAAATGGAAAGCTTATATAAATGTTAATGCTAGTTCATGGTTTTGAAGCGTTAATTGGGCATAGAATTATGATAAAAGCGTTTGTAAAACTTTGAAGTAAACTTTTGTATCGTTTTAGCTTATTCAAAACCGAAGCCTGCGTCATGGTGACGGCTACTGTGAGATAAGTAAAGACCTTGTAGAAGCGAAATCAGACGAGGCTAAATGGTGTGCTCGCATTTAGTGTAGGATGTTAGAAGGCTTAAATTATAGCTAGCTGTCATGATGGCCCATGCTACGGTATGAGTCGATATGCAGTTTGCATAAAACTGAATGCAATTGTGGCTTTCTTCGAGTCAGATATGGGGGAGGTTGGAGAAAGATTTACGAGGCTTAGAATTAATTGTAATAACGGTACGCAGCTGCATGGTGCAACTTCCTAATACCATTCCTTTACGACCCGACTATCACAACCTCAAGAATGGACCATAAATTTTTGCAAATTCGTTACTTTTCTCGGTCAGAACCAAGAAGCTTGGAACTTAGCAAGTTACAGGCGCGCTTCACGAGATGCGTTCGGACCAGCGCCCGATTGGTTGCGCACGTGTCTAGTATTCGGTATGCTCACTGATGTCCCCAGGGAGGTTGGCACTGACACGCGCTCACAGGTTATAATGCGCAACCGATATTCTCTATTCTGATCTCGCTCGGAAGTTGTTTATATAATTCAATGTAAGTGAATGAATTTTCACCAGCGAGTGATTTTAGTGCCAATTTGGACCTTATCTTAACCGATTAGGGTTTCGATCCTACTACTTTGCTGTAGCCAAGTTGGCGACCACAGGGTTTCGACAGTCCTCTGACAGCTTAACTTCGGACGCTCCGGTAATCGCTTTATCAACTACAATTATTTGTTTATAAGATAGAGCCTGTTGCCTACCAAATTTTATTCATCAGTGCATAGCGGCTCCGTGAGCAGTTTCTATTACCAGTTCCATGGATCCCTCAATCTTTTCGTTGCCATGTTAACATGGGTAGTAAACCATACACGTCATCGCTTGGGTTCTATTATCCACAGGCTGTAGCCCACATGGTTGACTAGTCCGAACGGACAAAAGTCTAACACGTAGAACGCTACTAGAGTGAACAACGCTGGACACGGCCGATTTTCGAGGCCTTATTTGAACATCTATATAGCACAAGCTAGATAAGGGCATCGAAATGGAATACGCAATATTATGCTACAGACAGAAGACGATAAGGCCGTATCTTTATGCAAAGGAGCGGTATGGGTTATTCTCCGACAAGAACTGAAAAAGGGGTGAATGGCATGAACAATTACATGTCCGCGAAGGTTGCGAACCAGACAACGATCATTCCTGCGTCTACCGATTGCAGCGAAATTCGGTCCAGCTACTGCTCCGGAAAATGCATCCTGGTGTGCTTCAGAATACGCTCAGAATAGCTCGCGGCGCAACCACTATTCACTCTGGGGATGCCCGGATACGAATTGTTGAAGGTTTTTGGTAGGAGAGGCAAGTGAGACCACTTCAAATGAGCGACAAAACTTAAATCATGGAACCAAAACAATAAAATATAGTACATGACCATACATAGATGCAAATGGTTACATTTCTATACTATGCAGTGCATATAAAATTTTACAACAATAAAATATTATCGAAAACCTATCCGGAACCCGAGGTGTCTTTCGGTTAAGACCGAAACTCCTTATTCATGGGAAGCTAATAAATATTCAATTTATTCCGTCCCTATTCATGAAATTTAGTTTGATCTCGGCTCGAAACCATACCGAAGCCTGTTATGCCTGGGAAGCTAATCAATATTCAATCTAGTCTTTCCTTATGAAATTTAGTTTGGCTTCGATTCGAAACTACTCAGGTGCCTGACGCATTATGTATGGAATATAACAATTATTAAGTGTTATCACAGATCCACAACGACGTACTGCTTTGCTCAGGGATGGTCACTCTCAAACTTAACATATACTCTACGTAAACGTACCCATTCGTCATATTTTAAAAACCACTGTGTCCATGAATTCGTAGTTGTACTGTCGTCTGTATCGCACACAGATAGTAGTAATGCCACGCCAATGGCTGATTTTCTTACTTTTCAAGAACGTTGTACATTTCTCAAGTTCATTGCATTAGGTGAACAGGATAAATTGTTAGCGTGGCACCGTCTCCGTGTCTGAAACCTGTAGACTTTTCTATCCTATTACTGTGATGTCGCATACAAAACCCAATCGGGGTTTGTTTGCAAGTGGCGGACACCTCCGCTTGGTAGGTCCACTATCCCAACGTACCATTTTCACTAGCAATTTCCATCGCACGAGTGATACCATCGAGCGAGGCTCTCGACGACGGCAGAAGGCCCTCACTTTGTGTTTGAACATAGTTCCTAGGATTACTTGAACTCACCCTACATTTGTATCACCCAGGAGTCTTTGTTCAACACGCGGGGGCATGGTCCAGACTACCAACGGGGTTAGACATTTGCACTCTAGCCAACAGAAACTTGCCCCTGACTACTTTGCGGACCAGACGTTATGGAAAATTTCGTACGTGGTAAATCGTTAACCACGGAAATGGCCTAGACCGGTCTTCAAACTGAACGGCACACTTTATTTTAAACCCTGGGGCGGAACCTGTCCGGACTCCCGTCTCCCCGTAATTTAGTTCGGGCGTTATCAAATCGGTCTATGATCGCGCGGAAAATAGAGGCGACTTACAACACCCTAGAACTGTCCTACGATCAGTCAAAGTTAGCTCCCCCATCTAGTACAGCGAATTTGGTGCCAATTTGGGTAACTTTAACTTAGTCCAAAATTATGAATTGGCCTAAGCCATAACGATTATTTTTGTGGTAGATGATTTGACAAACTACACAATAAGCGCTGGTGTGCGATTCCGAGCACTTTTAGGGGTCGCCCTCAGTCAAAGTTTGAACGACCAACGTTGGTGGGAGAGTTGTGCAATGTTTTTGATACCCTAGTCGACCACTTTTGTTGTACCGAAGCATTTGACTAGCCTTTGTAACTGGCCTACAGTTGCACTGTAGCTTAAACTCTGCGGAGGCATCCTACACGTGTCTATGTGGCACGGGACATGCCCAAAGTCGACCGAAATTTTCAAAAATTTCATATTTCTCTAAAGTTTGCCAGCAGTTGTCTCGCTGACTTTAGCTCGCAGGCTCACTTTTGATTCGGTTTCAAATTCGCTGTTTACCCCGTTGCACCCCAATCCTAACTCCTTCTACCTCCCGCGAATTTCCATCCTAAGCCCCAGATTCTCTTTTCTCGACTTCTAACCTTTTCTGCCGTCTTTTCCTTTTCCTGTCTTTGCTATGTTTGCGTTGTGTAGTGGCGCTGCGCGATGCATTTCCACTGCGAGGCACTTTTTGCGTCTTTTTGATATTTCACGGGCGTTGGCGCTACCTATGCGAGCGTGAGCGAATCAGTCATCGTGCCAATGACTCACAGTAACTATGCGGAGAGAGAGAATTTAACCTGAACCTGAATCTAAATCTTAAAACATATACGTCTGGATGCCAACTGAAAGCCCAACTAGCGGTGCCGATAAAACAAAAATCACCCAAAACCCAGCGATCACGTTGCTATGAAAGAAAACAGGGGTTTCGATCTGAGGCCAAACTTTTCTCAGAGCTGGTCTAAATTTCAAATGGTGGAGGCGCCCGCTACGCGATGCGTTTTATCCCTAATTCGAGAGCCCGAAGGTTTAGGCTGCAATTTTGACTCTAATGGTCCCATGGAACTATTGTGTACTCAGAAGAGGAACTAAATTTTTACGTTCAGACCCCGGTTCTTGAGCCTATCTAAACTTGATATTACCTAATCTGAATGTATAGCCAAAAATTACGGTCAGTTAAAACTGTTATTGGTTTGCAGTTTAGGAAATACACGACTAATTTCTCGACGCTAGAGCGCAGCTATGGCTCATGCTCGTTTGCTAACGTCGCCTAAGCCGTCTATAAGCCTGAACCTGGAGTACCTACATAATTTGCCCAGAAGACATGACCAACGTGGCGTGCAGGACGACTAATGGTCCTGACATGAAGAACATTGTGAAATTTAAGTCAGAACGCTCCGCGATTTAAAACTGGGCTGTTACGGGGAAACGAGAATGCGAAACTCGCCGGACTTTTAGACCGATTCACCCTAGAAAATTCGAATGCACAGTCGACAAATAGTAAAACAAACATAAGCCTGGTTCGACGCAAGTGACATTGTGTCAGTACCCATTTTTACTTCTTCCGATTTTGTTCCAAATATTCTCATGGTCCTGCTTCCGAGGCGTCGTTTATACCCTTTTTATTAAGTTTACGGCCATAGAAAGGAATGTGAGGGTCGCCCGGATTTTCCAGCCAACAATCAGTCCTCACCTCTTTCGTTGAATAACCCTGGAACACCCTCGTCTCGAAGCCTTTTGTGTTTGACGCCGCTCAAACAACGACAAACCATTGAATTTTCAGAGCCAAAGGCTTGAAGTCCGACCAGGAGAGTTTTCTTAATTCAGTTATGCCCACGATAAATTGAATCACTGAGAAGTGATTGTTTCGATTTTTGTTTGTAATTTTTTGCCAAGAAGCTTCGTATTGAGGTGGGTGGATCATGGGAACAGTTGGAACTTGCGTTTTTCAGACGTATGTTATGAGTTTCTTTCCTTCTTTTCAGAATGCCTACTACCAGTTTCTTCCACATCACACTGCATGATCCTCTGTTTCATGTACTGCCTGAACTTGCGTTTGATGAGGATTGCAACTTTTATCGATCGGTCAGCACTTTTCAAATTAAACATTCGTCAGAAATCTCCTGAATGCAACATGACCATATATCACACCCTTAAGCCATCTCGGGCCATCACTAGTGATAAGTGTGCAGGTACTGTGAACAAGAGCCGCATCGTGCTCAATATTTTGACAGACTTATTACCAACATACGTGCATGCACATAATCGTAAAACAAAATTGAAGAACCAAACGAGGAAACCAAACCAGTATAAAATAAAAAACAGCAAAGCAAATCAAAGGCACACTGCTTCTTGAACGATACTCCGTAAGCTCAGGTAATCTTACTCCTAAAAATTTGTTTTTCTTTTCCCAAATTAACTTACCACAAAAAAGAATAATAAATTTTAACCCTTCTCAAGGATTCAGGAGACACTTTTGGGCACGCCTCCTCCGTCTTAAGTTTCAAGTCCGTTCGACTTCAAGAGTGGCATGAGCGCCGAACATTCTACTACCCTGCATATTTAAAGACAAGATAACAAGCAGCGAACCCAAAAGCAACGCCTAAATTTGACCACCTCCTCTGGCATTCCGAAGAGTTTTAACAGCGAAAATTTTTCCAAGCCTAACCCAGCTCAATAAATCATGTAAACGTGGTCCTATTATGTACAGTGGGTTTTAGGTTCTACCTAAGACCACGGGGAATCAACAGGACTTCGGCGGGTAAATCTTTCTCCTAATCACACAAATCGGAACTCGACCGTTTGCAGTAAATCCAGACAACTAATTCGGGAATGGGGTGGGTTTTCCCGAAGGCGGACGGAGGGTTAACTTGAGGGGAATGGGCGTCTAGCTACATTAAGCGCTGAAATTTTGTAGAACGGTATGTTCATAGGTATATGTAAACACCTACCTACGTTTAGTTAAATCTCGGGGGAAATGGTTGCCGTCACGTAATACCCACATCCGTACATACGATTCTTGAAAGCTAATAAGCCACAATCATGCCAAATCATCGTTGAGTCAGGTCCGCGCGAAAAAAACACATTAAAGTAAACACATTAAACCTAAGCAACGGAGCCGGTCAGCAAAGTCGACCGAACTCCATGCTTCCGAAGTCGAATTGATTCGATATTTTAGGGCGGTACGCCCGACCTCAAAATTTTTTGTTCCATCGATGCTATACAATATTGCCCGACCATCAATCAAATTCAGTCGTTAACATTTTTCTGATTTTTACAATTTTAAACCCTTGATCCAATCAAAATTCTCAATCTCCCTATTTACAGTAAACTTGGGACGGCTTAGAAACAAAGGAAAATGCCGAGACAAAACAACATCTCGCACCTGCATTTCTAGGTCAAAAATCTGCTTCGATTTTATCGTATGTAAAACCCTATTGTTTGGCAAGCGCGTTGCAGTCTGGGTCGAAGGTTAAAACATACCAAACTCTAACTATTTTAAAACTTACACTATAAGTATAATGTCAAAACAATTAAACAATCGCCCAAGTTAAAGGAAGAAAGAAATTCAGCGACCAAGCTTAAATTGAACAGGCTTATAATACCTTCTAGACACTTTCCCATTTGTATCAGAAGTGAAAGTCTAAACAATACTACGACGACTAATATTCAGACAGAGATTAAGTTCGTATCGTCTATGGAGTTTGGATCATTTTGCGACCATCTGTCTCTACTCGATAACTTCGTACATCTGCCCCTTGTTATAGTTGCGATCTTTGTTCTGCCAACCAGACAGTTTTAATCCGATTCAACTTTTACCAAAGCCTTCTTGAATAATATATTTATCTTGTGCGACGAGTTTTCACCTATAAGCCTATGTAGACCACAAGTAAAGGTGTGAACATTACATGTTTACTTATCAGTTTGAGTACATGTATCTCTTCTAAGTCGGATGACCAGTTTTTGGACGTCCCTGGGGGTTGCCGATTATCGGACGGGACCTACACTGGGGCTGGAGACAGGGAACTCTCTTAGAAACCACACGCCCCGGGAGCACCCTCGGCCGGGACCTCTTGAGACCGCTCTCGGGCGCTAAACCTACCCACTTCCTTACTTTTACCTACCAAGATATAAATACATATATATTTGTTCTTAAAACTTACGAATTTTATCAACTATTTGTTTTTATTGTGCTTATATAGATATATATTAAGTATATTTACCTATCTGTCAGGTCCCCGTATGTATAATAAATATATATTTACTAACAGAACTACTTCAACTTTAATTAAAGACAAAGGAGGAGCAAAAAAAAGAAAAAGACGGGAAGGGAAAAGAGAGAAGAAAAAGAAAAGGAGGAAAAAGAAAAGATCAGGAAGTCGCCGACAGAAAAGTGCAGACCGAATAAACGGCCAAAAGGTTGTGAAAAGAGGGACAAAAGAAAACAGACAACAGCGGCCGAAGATGTCGTCTAGAGAGATAACAGTAGAAAAAGAAAAAAACAAAGGACAGAAGAGGCACAAGAAGGAAATGGGGTGAGGCATTCCCGGAAATACATTCGGTACCTGGTACAATGGGGGTACATTCCTATACAGGACGAAAAACGGGCATGAACGATACCAAATACGAAGGGGTAGACGTAGAATTGGGAGTTGACTCTCAGTTCCGTCGACTAATGTGCATTAGTGTAGGGAGATTTGACGAGCTCCCCTGGTCTAAACAGCTGGGCGGAACGATGTCCCCGTGGGATCATTGAGGTCGCCATGAGGAGGTGATACCCTGGTCCCGCGGTAAAAATTATGAAAGTGTTAAACTGACGAACATTAACATTGGTGGCGGCGATTTTATCGGCTGTCTCAAGTTAACGGGGAGGCGGACAAAGACCTGCCGGGTATATTTGAAGATGCCTTGACGACATGAACATAATGAGGGTGATATGCGCACTTTAGAACTGAAAATAAAATTTCAAATATTTCATGCCCACTATCAGTCGCAACCTGAATTAGGGAACAATTTAATGGGCTATAGCAGGCCAACAGAGGGCCGGCCGGAAGCCCGCCACACATCGTTGTGTTCAGCAAGAGGATGCAGTTGACTGAGGCGTCGTATGTATACATTTAGGCTTAAGGGTTACAAAACGGAGATGTTCCAAGATAGCATAAAGTTTACGTGGATCAAAAAAGAGCACATCGAAACGCAATGGTCTCCGTTAGTTATCCGATGGTATGGCATATCCGATGAAATATTCTATTTCCTTGAGGGACGCCGCGTTCATGAAAATGAAAGGTCGCAAAAGCAATGGTTTGACAAAGCCGGTTAATGCTACTAATCACACATATTTATTTCCGATATTGTAAGTCCCTACGGAGAAACGGAAATAGTGAAGGATTCGTTCGGGAAAATGGGAAAGGAGATACGAATGCATTAAAATCAAATATAAATAATTACGTAACTATATAGAAGATATGCCTATTTCGAACCACTACCAACAGCCAAACTTAGCGTAAGTAACGGCCGTTTCTACAATTCTAATGTGGCTACTCCTCAATTTATGGATTAAATTCCCACGCGAATTCGACTATTCTGTTTCCATTGGAAAGGCCGTGAAATTTTGTACCAAAAAGAACTCGGAGCGGTCCCCTGAAATATCAACCGTTAGGCGGTTACGGGCTGACAAACAAACCCATTATCCGCTACTTCCGAATATTCCGAAACTACTTGTTCCACGATTTTGTTGTCTGCAGTTTATTGCTTTCGGTTTCCCTCGCGAATTTACTTCATGCGTATATCTGCTTCACCAATACGACACGTGCCGTTTGCAATGAGCATCGTTATGGCTGATACTTTTGATTGTATGATTGTAGTTACTATCGACTCAGCTTATAAACATTCACCTTTCACTTTCCAGTGAGCGGTCGGTGGTCTCCTATCCACGGACGGTTATAACTTTGAAGTTCCAGCGACATAGGAGCGACTTGTCGAGTTCCGAATGTTCTGCGAAAGTTCCCGAAATGACTTAGTACCCCCGTGCTATCTGCAGCACGTTCGACTAGCCTCCCTAAACTACAATTCGGCGAAAAATGGAATAAGCCATTCTTCATACAAATGCACTTAAAGCAAACTACGGCGAGCATATGCAATTACACCTAAACATAAAACAAACTGATAAAAGGCGTGATATTGCACGTATATAAAACATGTAAGAATAAGCGACAATAATGTTAATAATAGTAAGCAACGCAATGTCACGAATATGGCCATTCGTAATTTGTTCTGATAAGATTAGCCCGGGTTACACTAGACTCCCTACAGCAAAAATGTTTCGATTCGTATTAGAACAGATCTTAGTTCGACCCTACTGCTTACGGAGTGTTGAGACTCTAAAACTTAACGAAAACACACATAACAGCCCGGGACACTCCTGTTACAAATTATATACAACTCAAATGAATAGAAACGAAGCAAGGGGAATCGAAGTGTAAGGAGGACCAGAGCGGAATAGGTCCAGCCTGGCACCCGAGAGAGCAAGCGGCCACAGAAGCATAAAGTGGTTGAGGGACTTTTGCAGTTGACATTGCTTAACATCTGAGTGGCACCACAAACCTAACCAATAACAGGGCTTTGAAAAGCATGAAATTAACTGAACCGAATAATTATGTTGTTAACCAAAATTTTCTTAGGTGCTCTACCAAGAGAACCATGTTGCTAAGAATCCTGAAGATATAACCAAAAGTTTTAATTTTTATTTCAATCGAAGAAGTATAGGTAAATTTATAGAATAAATAAATCTTGATGTAAACCAATTTATACCAAATGGACTTAAAACAAAATTTGCCCAGTAGAATGAATTACAAATTTTCCTATGTGGATATTTCACTGAGGTTACATTAGGCAGATGAGTTAACACCAGATTTTAAATCAGACTAGGCAGCTTCACATTATCAAACTGGGTACCGAAAATCGCGCACGGAGAGGCATCATGACCATGAATCCACATAAGGGTTTGTTCTTTAAATAGCCAAATTTAGACGACGTATTTATGTTGAAAGTATAAATTGAAAGTATATATTGCTAAGACAACTTTTCCCGCCGAAGTCGCATCCCCAAAATATAAATAACCAGCATATTGCCGATATGCACAAAGTGAACGAGCGTCGCAATGTGGACCAGCGTCCTAGTAGGGCGGCAGAATTGCGATACTTCTGAATGCAACCAGGATATTGATAAGTCAAGCAGCGCACATGCTGTGCTTTCCCATAGGAAAATCTGAAAATGTCCTAACAATATTTAACAAAATCTTCGTAAATTTTTATGCAATTTTCGAACAAAAATTTTTTATAAGCGTTATCCAACTTTTACCCGATTAGATATGGCTTTGTTTGTATAAGAATAGGCTACCACACAAGGATAGCAAGAACATAGGGAAGGACCGTGAGTCTAGAATAAGTCGTGGACGGTTACGAAGGGTGTAGCCAGTCTCTCAAGTGAAAAATTTCCTCATCGCAAAAGCGCTACCAGCATCCTTAAGCGAGGTGTCGCCATATGAAATCAAGGACCGATAACCTTGCTCCATCCTAAGGAAAGTGGTATACCGCCGCCTTCGCCAATGGAGCAACCCTAATGTACATAATCTCACACAAAAGGTGGAAGAAATTTAGCGGAACAAGGAAACATCAATGCTGTCCAGAACATAGAAAAATACTCATACGTTCCTACCAGCCTCCGAACTTCGCAAAGCCAGTACACTAGTAACCTTAAGACTACCTGTTACCGTGTAGGGTAGGCTTGCGAACCATGAGGCTATTTGGTATCCGAGGTTAACCTAGTCAGATCGAAGTAAGTAAAAGGCAGAAGTTGTAAAAACAACCAATCTCCGAAAGCAAATACCGTTCGAAAATATCAAGTTTAAATTAATAAATTGAAACCAATCCAGAGCAAATATGGTTTAAATAAATGCAGTACAATTTTTGGAAGCCGAGGAATCTAACACAACACGTTGTTCCATGAAGCAAGTTAAAACTTGTAAATATTGGATGAAATGTGTCGATTAACAGTTTACGCTAAGAGAAACGAAAATAAATTCGATTTTCCGAGTAGTGAAAGCCATAATCTCTATATATTACAACACATACGTTGTCATTACAGTAGTAAAAACAAACTATTTACAAATGTAATAACGGTACGCAGCTGCATGGTGAAACTCCTATAACACCATGCCCATACGACCCCGGCTATCATAACCGCAAGGGTGAACTAAAATTTTGCAGATTTAGCAATTTTATAACTTTTCACAGTGAGACCCAAAAAGCTATCGAGCTTATCAAATCGCAGGCGCGCTTTATGACGTGTGCTCGGATCCCGGTACGATTGCTGAGGTCTCCCAGGTAGCCTGACGCTGATACCTTCTCACATCCCATAATGTCATGCCGCTATTCCCTATCTCGATCTTACTCGGAGGTTGATTGAATATTTGGTATGAGCAAGCATGAACCAACATCAAATATTATATTCAGTATGTCAATGCTGGAACTGTGTAAATTTTTACTAAACCCAGGATCCACAGGCATGATACCGCTCATCAGACTATTGACCATTGTGGCCCCCATAGGGTTCCGACGTTCCCTAGATGTTTAATGTCGGAAATATTTTTTGATTTTACAGAGTCGCTTAATTCCAGATAATGCTATTACCGCTACATATTGTATGGTACAACCTGATTACAACATCTCATCGCCCTAGTTATCTGTTATAGAGGTTTTCTAATTTAAAACTTTCCTTAAGAACTTACGCTGGCTATCTGTATTGTCCTAAATTTTAAGACTAACGGTTCTAAAATCCTATTATATTTTCCACGACAATACTCGACCAGTAATATATGAGTTATAATTTCCTATAATTTTCGTTGCCGGGCGGCTATATAGTCAATAAAGTGGACGAGGATAGAACAATCCCGATTTAGAGTACTTGACACTTGTAAGATAATTAAATAAGCATAGGTTAATGCCACATAACTCTAATGTATCTGACAGTATTCCGCTAGTGTCCTGAGTCTCACTGTAAAGTAACAGAGCGTGCCTTGAGGTAAAATTAATGACACTCTTATCACAAGCGCTCTAGACACTAGACCACTGCGATACGGTAAGCTATGTGAATTCGAACATTGCAGAATGGCGAGTGACAATTGAATGTCTGACTGAGCTAATATATGACCGTTCTGCTCCTGGTGAGATAAATCATTGATGACCGTTTCCATGCCATCTTTCTGTACATGCGTGGTGCATGAACTATTGCTAGTAAATAGTAGGCCATGAGAGTTTTCAAGCATCGGTCAGGATAAATTCTACGAAGGTAAGAATAAGGCGGAGTCAATCAAATTTTACTAACTACGATATCTTGAGAGACATTGCAGTACAATAGAAAACGATCACTCGGACGATCGGTCCGTCCTTAAGTCTACCTTCCTTAATTCGTAGTCATGTGGCAGTATTACATTCTATTATTGTAAATTTTATATTTCACCAAAAATTTATACACTTTGCTGTTCCGAAACCTTAACCTAGACTGCGATCATACATATTCGTTTTCGCCTGTTTTAATAGTTAAATGAAATTTACCATTACCCTAAAGCAAATATTAACCCAAGGAAAACTGCCAGTCCAGTAAACCTACAAAATTAGTTCTATCTTACCATTTCAGTGATCATGCAGAATTCAGGTGTTTGGATTAGCCTTGTTTGATTTTAAGCCCTTTAACTAATCTTACGAAATTTGAGGAAATTTTGAAACCCCTAAAACATTGTGCGACGTTGTACGCCCTAAGAGTATTAAGGAGCAAAGCATGCGTTACAAGATTCCGCATGCTTTTCGAAATTTGAGCACACAGTCTGACAAAGGCTCGATACCTTGACCAAATCATCCAAACTGATCTCTGCAACTCTGGATTCAAGTCTTACGCAAAGATAAACTTAAACGAACAGTGCCGTTTTTCCAACAGCTAGCGCACTCTACTTATGTCTTTTGTCAAAAAAACAACTGATTATTTGTTTTACTTAACGGTCATCGTGTCCTCGAATCTTTCGGATTTGTTCCAAATGCGGCATTGGTTCGAAGGTGACGGCGTGATCGATACTCTAGTAAACAGTTTAGAGTCACCATGGGGCGACAGGTTTCAGTTTATCTTATTTAGTAGCTACTAGGGACATAGATAAACAGTGAGTGCATTTGGAACTCGCGACATCCGGGCGCGATTCTGGAATGTTTGGTAATTTTCTCGGGTTGATTCCCGCTGATTGATGTAATCTCGGGTAATCTCGACGTTTATTTCGCCCGGATAATCCAGACACTGCGAATAATATCATAATTTTAACAATGTGAACTTGTATTTAGAATATATAATAAAACTATTTATAACTCACTATACACCGTTTTCTGTGTAATATTATGTCATAAAAAGCCTAACTAGAGTACAGGGTTTAGTATGGCTCTTACATTTTTAGGTCAGTTTTCACGCGAAGATATTTAAAGTTTTGATAATATATATAAAGTTCTATGCGTTTTTCGACCTTTATAAATAAAGAGTTTATGAATTTTTGTTTTGCACATTAATGCATGGCAGTTTACAATATTTCATGAGTTTTTTAAGTTTGTAGGTGCACTCGTTCAAATGGTATGGCAAATTTTGTCGGTTAATCCTGACACAATAAGTTTAATTCCGGCATAAACGCCGGAGAAATCCGAGAGAAAAACGGTCATGGGTAACGCCGACAGTACTGTTAAATTGTGCTTCTATTCTAACATATTTTGTTTGTACGGTATTTGCTTGAGTAAAAGTATGCCCAACAGTTTAAATAACGACTTTGTTTAAATTTTCACCTATGACATATGTTGTTTACAGTATGGTTATGTTGTGATGTCTTATACGATTTACATTCCCGTACAGGTTGACCTAATACCGTACATTCTCATAGGGAGGGTTGCCGTACCTGCCGCGTCATACCACCAAACGCCGACCCCTAACAGGTCACTCAAACCCTACACGAACACAAGGCACCGAAGGCTCTGCACTAGTCCAGCTTCCCATGCATTTTGAGCATTTTTCGATATCGCGCTGAAAGTCAACAGTTTAAATCAATTTTCGTTCACTATGCAAACTGTGATTGGATCTAAACCTTACTACCTGTGATTGTTGCCCAATGCAATTTTCAATATAAGCGTTAGCCCAAGCTATGGTACATATATGAGCCTTATACTAAGCCTAAGTCTAGGGGTGCCGCCCGCTCCAACCACCCGCACTAAGCTGTTTTTTCTAGCAATGCCAAGCGTCCGGCCCCTAACGGTGATCTGGGCCAACAACTTTTGACGGTGGCTTCTGGAAAAGAGTACATACGGAACGATATATATTTCATAATTTTGCAAACATAAATGGCCCTGATTTCAAGTGTTGGCCCTAAGTGTTCACGAACAGTTTTTATTTGATCAGAAACGTGCCGTATCAATTTTTATGCAAAATAGCAAAATAGAATGGACTATGGGTGTAGGTCTAATTTGTTATGCGGCAAGATATGCTGAGCGAACGACATCCATGTTTAGTTTGGTATGATTGATAAAGTTGTTTGGGTTGGGAGTCCCTTCAGGTTGATCAGTTAGGACAGTTCCCTTAAGGATTTGAATTTTCAGCATTACACTTATTGAGCTATATTGATCATACCGCTCGATCTCTAGCGATTTTTGTTTGATTGAAAATCAGCAACGCGAAGCAATCGCATAACGGTTTGCTCCGAAAATTAGTATTTTTATACCCTTCCTTCCGCCCAGGGTGGTCCACATAGACATTTGGGTCTACGGACGTTTTAAGTTATAGCCTATTGTAAGCGTCGGATTAAACAATAGAGGCCACTGAAAAATCTTTTCATTGGAACTACAATTTTATTGAATAACATTTTTTGTAAAAGCAGCCGATTTCGAGTTTTAGCCTTGTTAGAGTAACAATGGATTTATAAGGTTATTTAGCCTTTTAATATGACGAATTTATTGTTTTAACCCTACATTGGGTAAGTTGTTACCTATGTGGGAAGCTGCAGGAGCCGAAAATACTAAGTATAAGCAACAAAATTATTGAAAGGTGTATTTTTTGGAAACAGTGACATTTTGTAGGGAACACATTTTAGTATTGGATGCATTGGGTTTATGAAGTAGTACCATAAGCGCATTCATATAGTACCGTTATTGCACTGTATTTGTATATTTTAGCACAATTAATAAGAAACGCCTCGGCCCCGGAATTCTCAATTACCGTGAAACTTATGTGCTTTAGTGCATTATTTAAAAAGACAATAAAAATTTTGAGCTTCAAAACATCAAACCTAGCTATGCAATAAGAAATAATATATTAGCTGCCACACAATATATAAGACAAATTTGTTTGGGTCGTTAGCTTCACACCGATAGCTTGGACCTAGGCAGAGGTAGCAAAAAGCCCAATTAGGATATTACATCTTTGCTGCAATATATTGTATAATTAATAAGTTATCTTTCTTTTCTATAAAGCCGTGAATTTAATACAGACTGCGTATTTTCTCGAATTTAGCACACTACAGATATAATGGTCGCATCGGTCTTAATAGAACATCTCACATTAAATTTGAAACCCATTACTATATCCGTGGACTCTACAGTTTTATTGAAACAATGATGAAAACACATGGCTTCGGCTTGTTTTAATCTTCAAATTGATTTTATGATATTGAAAAATGAAAATAATAGAATTTAGTTTATATGATGCATTGATTAATTGTTCCTTTTTGAGAAAGTAATAGCTTAGAAAACCCAGCGCCGGCGCTAGGAATATGGGGGCCCCCCCAAAGCCGCAAGCGGGGGCCCCTGCCAAAGTTGTAATTACAACATCAACTTTATAAAACACAATGAAATATGTCCAGAGTGAGATGCAACACTTAGCCTGAATCACAAACATCTTACAAAATAGGTGCCTGTTTTTGGCAGTCTACACAGAAGTTTTATATAATTGAGTCTGTTCATGAGGCCCCCACTAGTTTATCACACAAGCGACAAAATAAATCTGTTCCAACGCTGTACGCTGCGGGAGTTTTGCTTTTTAGAACCTAGGGGTGAAGTGGTAAGAATTTCGTTTGGTTTTTTGAAAATTTTTACAATACCCATTTTTGCCAAAAAATATGTAGCACAAAATTGCAGAAATCGGGGGCCCCCAAAAATCGGGGGGCCCCCCCCCAAATGATGCGGATGATACTAAGGTAGCGCCGGCTATGAGAAAACCTAGTTTCAAGAAAGAAAAATAGGAATTACAGTTCACTTCAGTTTTTGTTCTTAATTTCTGCAGTTTTTGTTGTTAATAAAGTCATCATCTCAGTTGTCAGCATCTAGAAGTTCAGCTATTATTATCAGTCATTTCAGCTAATTTTAATACATGGTCCTTCATGCCAATTGTCGGACGTTCAGTTACAGGATTTGCGTGTTTGGAATTGGACTCAAACGGTGAGTAAAGCTGAAATCTGCTCGTATTTGTTAGTGTTTAACAGAATACAAGTACAGGTCAAAGCGACGTCAAAATTGATACGTAAAGATACACTATGCTTGTTTGTGTTAGTGTTTAACGTAAAATAAGCATATTGACTAAAGCTGTCGTCAAAACGTTAGATAACACGTCGTTCAGTACAACCTTCTGCCAGTGTTTGGCGGCAAGTTAAAAGAAATTAAGACTGCCGTCAGTTTCATGGAAAAATACAAGTAAATTCAGGCCTGTGTTTTGTTTAAAAACAATCTATCCCGGAAAGTTTGAAAGTACATCTGACGTATGTTAAATAATGGCGACGTCAGATAAAACGGTTAAAGAAATCAAACGTTATCGAAGACAGTGGAATGCTTTGATGACAAACCCAAAGAAAGAAATACGAATATGTGCTTCATATAAAGATGTCACATCGTTAGATAGCCTTGAAGCAATGCAGATTAGCTTAAATAAACGCACAGATTACCGAGAACGCATATCAAAAATGGTCGCTGAGATTTTAGAAAATATAGAAAATGAAGAAGATGCTAACGCTGAATGTGAGAGAGCAGCTGAATTTGACGATCAATTGCTACAGGAAATTTCAGATATCAGCGCTAGGGTTCAGTCGACTCAGCAACAGCGTCCAGGAGATACATTAACTCAAGCTCCATCACATATATCACTTGTGGAAAGTAAAATAACTTCAGTAAAACTCCCTAAATTGGAAATGGATCAGTTCGACGGAGATCCCTTGCGATGGGCAGAATTTTTTGATAGTTTCAGCGCAACCATTCACGACAATGAGCACCTGGCAGAAGTTGACAAATTCAAATATCTACGCAGATACTTGTCTGGTGATGCATTACGGTTGATCGATGGATACCGATTAAGAAGCGATCGAAGCGTTGAAAGAACGTTTCGGTAATCCTCAACTAGCCATATTTGCACACCTTGAAGCTCTGCTCGCCATGCCAGTTGTTAATCATGACATAAAACAACTACAACATATTCAGGACGAATGTGAATAACATATACGTTGTTTGGTGGCGCTTGGGTTATATGAAGACATGTACGGCCAGATTTTCACCCCAATAATTCTATCAAAATTTCCAACATATGTGAAAATGGATTTTTACCGTAAGAATGGCAACAACCCATGGGAATTGTCAAACTTACGAAAATGGCTTAAAGAAGAGATACGCGCACGTGACTACAGTTTAAGAGTGTTCAATTCAAAACAATGTAATAATTCGACAAATGACTATTCCTCAGAGACTAGAGCGAAATTTTCGTCCATGGAAAAATAGGATGCAACCCCTCCCACTGGCATTGCTACTGACAGAATTGTGGTTAAGCGATCTACCACGTGATAAATGTACATTTTCAAAATTGCACTAAAACAACGCGTCAGCAATCAATAAAGCCCGCACCAACATGCAGTTGTACCGGAATTCGATGCAGTTGCAACAGTCGCGCACACGATAGTTGTTTAAGTTTCATTACATTCTAGCGTTCTTTTCAATATTTTGTATTTTCTGTGGGTTTCAATTTCACTATAGATTTATCGCGATATCAACCGCAATGCAACCGCGGTATTTCTTTTATAAGACCGACAATCCGACAACAGTTTGTTGTTTCATTTGTTTGACTGATGCAGTCGAGAACCATATATATTGCATTCCACACATTCTTCACAAATTCATACATTCACAATGACGAAATGGAGCAACAATTCACTTGACAGTGTTGTAATACACTGGCTGACTAAGGAATTGCATCAACTCGCATAAGTCTTTATACGACAGTGGTCTTACATGCTGTATTTTGGATTGGCCATAGCATTTTCTTAGCCATTTGGCAGACAATAAACAATTATATATTGAAGTTTCACTGCAGAATTTTTAATTTTAAAGAAATGTGATCGAATAGTCGAATTCAATTAGTTAAAACAACACTCAAACACGAAATCAATGTTCTATATCCAAGATCTTCATGGAAGAAATTTTATCAATAATCGACACAATGTAGCGTTTCTTCTTCTCTCATCTACACAAGAACGATCGATTTTCACCAATATTTGTTACACAAAAGGGAAATAAAATCCTTTTTCATCAGTAGTCGAATTTATTGTAAGAGAAACAAGTGAAGGATCTGACAAAATGAACGCTTTATATAGTTTCTCATTTATATAGTAGTTATTTCATTTGCATATCGTTGACTTGATTTGCATAATTCTTCTAATTCCATCGATTCTCCGGACGCCCACGCAGTCACACGCACACCTGGACACACGCATCGATAACACATCAATTGTCCCCTCTTTGAAAGGTCTCGTTGTACCGGCGTCGACCCGGATACACGTTTATACGGCCTGGCGGCAGTCCACGGCTTGTACGGCCGGATCGTCGCGGTCGATCGCGTTGGCTGACCGGATCTTCGGATATGAGAACGGATCGCGGCTCGGGTCGTCTGAGTGGCACCAGGTTGCGGGATAACCAGACTTTGCCGTTGTCCAGTTCGTATGTGTGATCCCCGAAAACGCGTCGGAACCGGAATGGAGAAGTGAACGGAGATCGACCCTACGGCACGTGTGGAAGGCAGATCCGAACTAAATCGCCCATATTGAACCCAAGCTTGAACACCTTCGGAGTCTCCGTTGCCTGGGAAGTCCTTGCTGCCGTTGACGTCCCCGTTCTTGAACATTTGTCGTCTGCTTGGGTTGAGTCTTCTTGATAAGTCGTCGACCATCTTGGCTCGATAGAAGGCCGGACATCTCGTCCCAGAAGAAGCTTCGCCGGAGAGTTTCCACACTCTAAGGGAGTCACCCTGTAACTAAAGACACAGTCCTGCATCCCGTGTTCGAAAGACTTGTTGTCCGCGGCGAATGTTTGTGCCGCATGCTTGAGTGTCCGGTTGAACACTTCAACCTTCCCGTTACGCATAAGGTCGTACAGAGGTACCCGATGATGCAGAATGTCTCTCCCCTTGGGAAACCGTTGCATCTCCCCGGAAACGAAGTTTGTCCCGTTATCCGACACAAGAATGTCCGAATTCCCGAAAGGATTAAACACCTACGTTAACCATCGGGTAACCCGTGTAGTCGTAATATCGCCCGTGAGTAGAATTTTAGGGTACGATGAATAATAGTCAATCAGCACAACGATAAATCGTTGATTTCCCGGACCATCAGCAAATGGACCCGTTACGTCGATCGCGACCTTCGACCACGGCTTGCTTGGTTTGGGAATACTCGCGTCGTCACTCGGGTTTGACGGCTTGTGTGACTTTGCGCTATCCTGACACGGATTGCAAAACTTCACAAAAGTCTCAATTTCCCGATCCATTCCCGGCCACCAGTACCGTGATCGTAACAGCCGTTTCATTCGTCCAATTCCCGGATGACCACAGTGTGCCCGTTTCATCAGCACACGTCGTAAGGTACCCGGAACAACCATGCGGTCGCCCCGTAACAGTAGATCATCTTCGACTGATAATTCCGCTTGGATTAGACTGTCGGTCGTTAAGACCTTGGACAAGGCCTTGTTGCAAGCCGGTTCGTTGAGACGAGTTGCCCGTATGGCTGCTTGCAACTGAACATCGTTCTTTGTTTCGTTGATCAACTGCTGATGAGTCAATCCGTCGTCGGCGTGAACAATGACCCGCACCGTCGAGTCACCGTCAGTCGCTTCACCGTTGCTGGGAACTGGCAGTCTGGACAGGGCATCAACGGTGTAGTTCGTTGCACCACGCTTGTACTGCACCGTGTAGTCAAATTCCGCCAGGCGTTCCAGCCATCTGGTGAACTTCGCTGACTTCCTCGTGCTGGTGTGCTTTTGCAGCAGCGTAGTCAGCGCTGAATGGTCCGTCCGTAGCGTGAACGGCCGCCCGAGAAGGAACTTTGACAATCGTTCGCAGGCCCAGACACACGCGAGGCCCTCCCGTTCGTTTATGGCATTGTTCCGTTCCCGTTCGCTGAGTGTATGCGAGATGAAACAGATCGGCACCTCATGCCCGGACTGCATCTTGGACATGACCGTACCAATCCCGACATCTGAGGCATCCGTTGTCACGAAAGCCTCTGCATTCGGATCGAACACCGCAAGCTTCATGTTGTCCGCCAACATGTTCTTGATGGCGTCGAACGATGCTTGCTGCTTCGGGCCCCACCGAAATCGTACATTTTCCCGTGTGAGCTGTCGTATGGGCTCGGCCGCGGCGGCAAAATTTGGTAAAAATTTGCTGTGGCACCCGACTAAGACAAGGAATGACTGTGCTTCCTTAGCATTGGACGGCCGAGGTGCTCCCCGTATAACAGCCACCTTTGATTCGTCCTGTGACAATCGCCCGTCTTCGTCGATAAGGAAACCCAGAATGGTTATCTTTTTACGGCAAACGGGCATTTGCCCTTATTGAGACGGAAGTCGTGGTCGCTCAGGCACTTGAGAACTTTTTCTAGCTCAGCATCGTGCTCGTCCTTGGTCGTCCCGTAGACCAATATGTCGTCGATATAGCAAATCGTCCTTGTGCATGATTGTAGCGCACTTGACACGCACTTCTGGAAGACCGAAGCCAAATCCGCCAGGCCGATTGGTAGCCGATTATACGCGAATGGCCCGATTGGAGTTGCAGTTGTGGTCAGCTTCCGGCTCTCGTCGTCAAGCGGTGTGTGGAAATACCTAAGTTTCAGATACAGTTTCGATTTCCATTTCGCTCCCGATAGATCACCCAGGAGGTCCTCGATGTTGGGGATGGGGTACCTGTTCGGTATCACGTAGCGATTGACCTGCGTCAGATCGGTGGTGATGCGGACAGATTCGTCTTTCTTCCAAACTGTGACCAACCCGTTAAACCATTCGCTTTTGTCCACTAGGCTCCAAATGCCCAGCGCTTCCGTACGCTTGATTTCCACGATGGCGCTTCCTTCGAGCGATGAGGATTGTGCGCGGAGGAACCACCTTAGGAATGGCGTCGCCCCGCAGCTAGATTTGATGCTTGAAGTCCGGAAAATTACCCAGGGATTCGGACGTGAGGTTGGGAAACTTGTCCAGAACATCACTCATCTGTTCTACCGGTAACGTGTTGATGCTTGCTTCACGCCCGGCGATTGCGAGATCCAGTGCGTTGATTGCATCGATCCCCAGGATCGACCGCATATGCTGCTTTGTGACGAACAGCGTTGCTTGAGTCGACCGTCCGAGCACCTCGATCCCCACGGTTGCTTGTCCCAGAACGCCCTTGACAGCTGACCCGTCGAAATTCCGAAGTGTCTTCGATGCCTTGTCGATGCCTTGTCCCGGCCAGCACCGCTTGAAGTCGCCTCGATTGATGGTTGACACGCTTGCAGCCGTATCCACAATGGCTTGGTAGGAATGCGAAGACCCGGGCGTTGACAACTAAACCACCGGCATGGAGCTGTCCATCGCACCGAGATTGCACACAACCAGGTTGACATCCTGCTGCCGACGCCTGGAGATGATGTATTCGGACGGGAAGTGATTGGGCTTGCCACATGCGTTGCACTTCTTGTTGAGAGCACGGCATTGGCTGTCCTTGTACCAATGTTTGACTGCCCACACCCTTTGCATCGACTGGCACCGGCCGTTGCGTTGTCGCTCCCGTCGTTGCTTGACTGCGGCTTGTGGACCTGTCCTTGGTTGCGGTTTGGATTGCGGTTGTTGGGCTTTGGCTTGTCCTTGGCGCTACCAACTCGATTAACCGTCCCGTCGTTTCGGATAACAGCGCCCGTCTGCGTTGCCGACTCTGCAGCCTTCATCACCGTGAGGAACTTCTCGAAGTCGATTGATGGCTCCGTGAGCAGCCGTTCTTGAACCTCCCGTGAGTTGCACCCGATGACGAGTTGCATTGCTAATTGACGGTCTTCTCCGGCCCCGTAGTCGCACCCGCCGACTAGAGCCCGTAGAGCGGTGAAGAAGTCGGCCACTGATTGGCCCGTCTCTTGCACTTGTCGCTGGAACTCGTACTCGGCCGGACTGGATCGGCAGGCTTGTGGGAGATCTGCCCCAACGTTGCCACGAATTCGGTGAACGTTGCCCCGTCGTGCTTGACGTTGTGAGCATACGCCACCCGTTTTCCCTCGGCCCCGAGTAGTGACTGCAGGAACAGCTTCTTGAACCCGTCGTTGAGAGTTTTACCCGTCGCCGTCTCTGTGAGGGTGAAGTTCCCGACGTCCATGACCCATAGCGGCCACTTGATTGGAGCGGAGCCCGGTTGCTCCATGAACGTCGGCGTCTGAGGCACCGCGATCCGTAAGCCCGTTGCTGTAGACATTACCGTCAAATCCCGTGAAAACTCGTGACAGAAAGCAAAATAAGAAGCAAAATCGTAAAAGTAAACAGGAGCAGACGATATCCTGATCGCCAATTGATCAGTAGTCGAATTTATTGTAGGAGAAACAAGTGAAGGATCTGACAAAATGAACACTTTAGTATCTCATTTATATAGTAGCTATTTCATTTGCATATCGTCGACTTATTTTGCATAATTCTTCTAATTCCATCGATTCTCCGGACGCCCACGCCGTCACACGCACACCTGGACACACGCATCGATAACACATCACTTTTTCTGTGTTAAGTTTCTATATGCCTTGTCGTTGATAGAAGCAGCTGATGTAGGTTAACGGCATCGATTTGGTCAAATATGCATCTTCGGTTGGTTAGATGTTCATAAATTTCGTGCACTGTAAAACATTCTATTGGAGACACACCTACGTTTGACTAGATCTTTGTAAACGGTTTGGGTGGCAAAGAAACATAACTACTGCCCATTTTAAAGAGTTCTCAATATGCTGAGTTGAAATAGGCTTGTACTGTGCAACCACCTCGAACATATATATTTACTAGAATGGTGTAAAATATATCTCGTATTTACAATGGCTTCATGATGCACTTTACCGTGATAAAAACAAGCGTTTGTGGATAGAAACTACATTAATAATGTATGTATCTATCTTTTGAGTTAATATCCTATCATATTGCGTGGCAGTACGTTTAGCCATGTATAACTATGGTCATATACAACATGTAGGTGATGTATTTCGGGAAACAGCACAACGCATATGATCTGAAACAAACCTATCTATAAATCATTTCTCAGGCTTTGCGTTTGCAATGGGTCAGGCTGTCTAGGCGTTTGCAAAAGTTGTATCGTAAAATCCGTACACTAGGCATTTTTGCGGGTTCCACCTTCAAAGCACACGTGGAAGTTAAAACAAGCATGATGAAATATTTTCTGCCTACGGACAAAGGTTTACTTTTAACATGAGCGAATACGCGCATCGATGATGGAATAACGATACGCGAAATTTTATCATATCCATGGCTTACCACGAATTTTATTGATCTATAACGTTAGCTGCGTTGTCCGGGCACCCTCGCCTGGAACTAAGCCGCTTCAAATATTAATTAGTTCACTGCTGCATAATTTTGCTTGCCAGTACACCCCGAGGCCTCGTACCCCCCTCACGAGGCCACTTACCCCGCTTCCCCCTAGAACCCTATCTCCCCACTTCCCATAGGCGCCGTTACCCACACTCCGCATAGGCCTCGCGCCCTCTACTTCCCATAAGATGAGGCACCAATATCAATCTGGAGGAGGCACCAATAACAAAATGTAAGGGGCACCAATATCAAAGTGGAGGCGAACACCAATATCAAACTAGAGGTGCACCAATATCAAACTAGAGGTGCACCAATATCAAACTGCAGGGGGCCAATATCAAACTGGAGGGAGCACCAATATTAAACTCGAGGAGATGGAATGCAATACCTAATGGAAAACCGTTGTTTTAATCTTGCGTGCAACGGAAAACCGTTGTTTTCATTCTGCGGGCAATGGAAAACCATTGTCTTCATTTTGTGGACAAAGGTAAGCCGTTGTGTTCATTTCGCGTGCAGTGGAAAGCAGTTGTCTCCATTTTGCGTAAAATCGTTGCGCGACGTGTCTACAGTGTACACTTCATGCATGTGCTTCAGTGAGAAAGACGCATAAAAGAGACCAAAGTCTTTCACTTAGCAGTGACATATTTTGTCTCTTTCGGCTAGCTGAAAGAAGCTATTGTCTTTTATAACCAGCTGTAAGAAACAAATGTCTCTGTACAGCTATCCGCAAGGTTTCGAAGTCTCTTACAGCTGTCTTTAAAAGACTTTTGTCTTTAACAGGAATGCATTACAAACTAAAATCTATTATAACTGTTCATAAGATATTTTTATCCTTGTGGCCAGCTCTAAAAGACAAAAATCTCTTACAGACGGCTGTAAGAGACTAAAATATCTTACAGTTGCCCTATAGCCACATATATGAAACACTAAAATATTATACAGCCAGCCTTCAGAGATTTTATCTATTACGGACAGCCGTAAGAGACAAAACTGCCCGGTTTTTGCACGCATTTTTTTGTGAAAGCTGCATAACACTAGTAGGTGATCTTTACGCTATGAGCTAATTTCTAATTAAATTCTACCAACAAGGCATGAATTTCTGGAAAGGAGCACTCTTAAATAATGTTCGGCAGCGTCCGGAAATTGATGTTAAACTTAAGCCGATTACTTATGTGCCCAAATGGCAACGGCTGGCGGTTGTTTAACAGACGGTGGGCTGGAAACATATTCTCTAACTATAATACGAGTTTGACTTTCGAAGCGTACTTCGTTTATTTGAAAATCTGCTTGAATGGCGTATGAAGGTTTTACACAGCGCATAATGCAGCGGCTACCGTGCAGTATCCTAAACCCAGACAGACTAGCCGGACTGTACTAGATTTAATGTTGGGCGCACCTGATTTTGAGGTTTACCGCTAAACACTGACACATACACTATATTTGTAATAACCATATTGACTTGAATATGATTAGACAGCGCAAAATCTTTGCAGTTGGTTGCTAAATTCAATATCAAAAACTATCTGCTCTTTGATTTAATGAACTTGCTATCCAGCAGCAAACTTATAGACCACAGCAGATCGTAAATAACATCTTACCCATGGCTTTCACTGCCTTTTACGGCAAAGAACTGTTACAATTTTCACTCGAAGGACCAAATATTGTGAATGGCTACTAACAACCAAATATTGTGAACGACTACTAACGACCAAATATTGTGAATGGCCTGCCGTTTCTCGAACTCCGGATAATATTCTGTCGTCTGGGCGACGACCTAAAAAGATTGGCTGTTTGACAGCCCGACAACTGTTCTTACGCCCGTTACCAAATACTAATCCCCAGCCTGAGTTTACGCAAACATTTTGATATATGGTCCTCATGATCTAACCTGGTCATTGGCGATATGTTTAGAAATTAGGGAAATATTCGAGTTTAGTTCTTGTATTAACTGGAAATCTTTTGGACTGGGTTGGCATGTCTACTGAAAATTTTTGCACCATTCGGCCCAGCTCATCAATGCGCCTCCAATAGCATATTCAATTATTGTAGGGAAAATGCATATTTTCAAAAATTTCCGTTACAGAAGGAAGCCAAATATTTGGCAATTTAGAAAATGATTTGATAATTAAAAAAACATGGTAAAAATGTTAGTGCCAATGGTCAAGATATCTCATAAGCGTTATAAACATGAATAGTTGGAATTTTCGTTGAACAGAGCTAACCCGAAAATGATCAATATTGAAGATGTAGTAGTAATTTTGGCACCGTTCGATTTGGCTGAACAAGATAGTTCAGAAAATGACCCTATTGACGATATATATGACAAAAATGATTGTGGATTTTCTCGAGTCTTATAGTAGTTAAGGCTTTTAGGCTACCGCTTGGGCTTACACTACACGTTCACGTAAACGGTCGTTTCTCTCAGGCCTAAGTGCCTTTCACTTGATTTTTACACCATACTGCTCAGTTCGACAATGCGTTTCGAACGGTATATAATAATTTTTTCGAAATTTTAATCACCAAGTGTTGGACAACTACGTTAGCCACAAAATGGGGAAAAGTTGTCACAAATGTAGGTAAAATAAATATTTTTTGTGTCGAGCTCAATCGAATGGTACCAAATTATCGCTGTATTTATAAAATTGACTGATTTCGAATGGCGTATTTTAGGGAATAACCAAACGTTTCCACTGTGCAAGCGTTTGCTGCTTCAATAATTTTCAGCGACGACAGTTGTTGGCTTCATTTCTAATAGCATTATTGCGTAGCCAACAATCGTTGCAGCGATCTGAAATATTGCACAATGACATGTTTGATTGTTTTCTCGTACAGAAAAGAGGAAATTTCACTGGCTTGATTCGAAACTGAATTTGGATCACTAGGATTGATAATATATAAATATCAAACTACAAACTCAAACCTATTCACAAATTGCAATTCTGGATTTAGGTTATGTATTCCGAAACTAAACGGTGGTTATACAACAGTTCACAGCGAATCTCGAAGATTAAGTGCCTTAATTTTGTAATGGGTAGAGGTGGTAAGGTATGCTACGGTGGCAAAACAGCGCACGTCTTAATACAAAAAGCTCGGTGTATTGGAGTCGAGTTCAGTGTATTTAGAAGAACTTGAAAATCAGGCTCTGTCTCACATTTATAATGGGTGCGTCAACCAGGTGTCAAATTGCGTATTTATAAGATTGTATGTTTTATTTACCTTTGTGGCTAGAGAAGTGTAAAACAATACAGGATGAAAAATATGCTTCTCAAATATTCAAAAAATGATTTCTGAGTGAATGGATCGTGGATTATTCCCCAAAATATTATTTTCTAGGCGATAACCATCCATAAAGTTTTCAGCATGCTATAATTCTTTGAAACCGCGAAATCTTTTTTTGATATGGTGTCGTACGCTTCTAAATTACAAATTTTTATATAAAACTCCATGTGTCGGCGAAAAATTCACAGAAAACTTACGGTTGTTAAGAGTTTACGATCGATCATATATGTTTCAAAAATTGTAATTCCCCACGAGCGTTGGCCCATTTCAAGTTGCGCAAAGTACAGTTTCTAAAATATATATAAATGGTCAAAGTCAAGTTGAAGGGTGAAAGTTACACGCAGGCTGTGCGATATACCTACTAAAGCCTGAGCATTAGAGTTTGCATAAGTTAAACTTTTTTATAAACTTTAGGGGCTGTCGCTCCCCGAACTCCCGCACTAAAAGCTGTATTTTTACAAATGTACAACGTTACATCCCTCAGCTTGACCTGGGTCCCAACAAATATAAAATTTATCTCAATAAGTTAATGCCTGAATTTTGGCATGTAAAAGGAGATAAAACCAGTGTCCAACCAGCAATCAATATTTGGGTCTCAAATACATTAACACTGCAATTGAAAAATTGTATTTTGTTGTTTTCATATGGATTTCAGCTGAGAATTTCTTTATAATAACTCTGTCGCTTAATTCGGAATTCTAGTACTTTGATTTATTGAAGCTTTCAAATATGAAAGAAGTAGCCTGTGTCTTTACATGTAAGCAAAACGTTAGTAGTTAAATTAACATTTTTTGAGTTGCATATTCATGCAAATTAACATTGCCACACCAACTATCCACCAATGAGGACAGCTCACGTTATGAACTGTAGTGTTAATTTCAGTTTCTCATAATCTCGGCTTAAACGTGCATTATTAGCTTGCATTGCGATTGTAATTAAGAAGCAGGGCAAAAGCTTCTAGACAGCTCAGTGGTTTGCGTACGCCACTTTCTTCCGTACAGCCCGGCTTCGATCCTTAGTGCAGGCTTGAGTTTGTCAAATATTGCAAGATACACAAATTTGTGCGTTAAAGGGTTAAAAATGTAACCTAAATAGTATTAAAAAATTTAACCTACTAGAATGTTTACGTCTTTTATGGGCTTCATTTATGTTGTCTAACATAATAATCTTCTATAAGTTATAATCATATTGAGATTTATTTTCTGAGCTAACATATTTATTATGAAATCGAGTAGATTCGCAGAAACGGATGTGAGGTTTGTTCGCCTCTGTTGGTAAAATTTAGAGGTTGGACCAAAACCCTTTTGGAATAAAATCTGATTAAAATTATATATACGTTGAAACAGTGTTACCTATAAACAAATCTAACATAATTCTAGTATATTTTAATCTGCTATGACTAGACGTCGGCGTACCGGAATCACTTCTACAACACTAGGATTAAAATGCAGAGTGAAATCGCGACATGGAATAAATTGTGGCTTTTATTTTCATCGTATCGCTGCACACATGTTATTGTATAGTTCCCCACATGATGTAACCCCTCCTGATAACTTTTGTTCTAAGAAAAGCTTTCGTTCCTGTCGCTTAATATTTTCTTCAGCCAAACGTTCAGGAGACGAGTGGCCAATCTGCTAAGAACGTATTCCTTCCAGCATCCCAGTGAAAAATTTCCCCTGTCCTTCCACAAATACTGCTTTTTTGCAAATATTTTATGGTACCTGAAAACAGTCGTTTTCTGATTTGGGTTTGACAAACAGCGCTGCTTCCGTTACTTCTTGTGCCTGAAATGTTGGCGATCGAATTTAGAGAAGGTACATTTGAAAATTGTTATTATAAGGTTTTATAGACATTTGAGCTAAGCTGTTTGTGACTTATCTTTCATACACTGTTAAAAGTAATGTATGGCATATATACTATAGCTGACCAAGCCCCGTCTACTCAGGAGGGAATACATGGTCTCGGCGAGGGTGGGTAGCAACGCGGTCGGAGCAACGCGGTGCGGTATTGTAACGGATAAAACGTCAGAATTTTAAGAAACTCGCAATTTTACCAGAATTTTCTACAATTTTAGCCCAATTTTCCTCATTTTTTGCTAAAAATTTTTCATATTTTTGCTAATTTGCCCCAATTTTGAGTATTTTCTCAAAATTTTTCGCCCAACTTAGGCGAACATACTGACACCTCTATACACTACCGACAAAAACATACAGATGAAATATATTAGACACCTATTAGTACTCCTGCCACTTAAAGAAGTTTAGCAAAAACCGCATATTTATCATCGCAACGAATAATTTAAGCTTCGTAGCTAGAAGTAGGGCAGCACTAGAATAAAACATATTAAATGAAGGTTTGTATTTACCCAGCCAATATTGTGTTTTTCTCACCCTTTAAAGAAATCATCATGGATTCACAGAATCTGTTTTAGGATGTAGCACCAAAATTTTTACGGCTCATATATCTTTCTTACCTGATAACTGATTGGTTAATATTATTAAATTTATTTGGTCCGGATGTTTTGAGAGTAGTTCATAGAACATAATAGCAATCAAGTAAATTATGTTGGTTTTATATGTATTCGGAAGTGACAATTGATACATATTCTGAGTGCGCTGGCTGACCCAATCGCTTCTGAATATCGTGTTTAGAAATGTTAATTAGCCAGCAAATTTAACAGCGTTGTGGCGCTCTACTTACTGATTATAGCTGTTTGGTTAAGCACGGGAGAACTGATGTTATGGTTTTGGCATAATAATATAGTAATAAGAACGGATATATAATGCGCCAATTTCATTGAAAATTTTACAAATGCGCATAAGCGAACAACAGACCATAACACAACTCAAGTTAACATTATATCATACCGTATAGTCTAGAATAAGAAAGCTTTCAGTTGAGATTTGAACTTTGCAATTGTACTAGGATGACGCAGCCGTGATGGCAGGTTATTCCATAGAAATTGTGCAACGGAGATGAAACTGTTGCTGGGCGAGACGTCGACGTTGATTATGCGGCAGGCCGCTAGTCGTGGCATCACTGATAGTTTGACTATATGAGGGATATACGACGGTATGCCGGTAGAGCTGGTGTAGAAAAAGATAACGAGCATTTTGTACTGTATCCGTTTTTAATAGGCAGCCAGTGGAGTCTTTGAAGAACCAGAGTAACGTGTTTGCGTCTATTTGTTTGTGACACTACCCGGGCTGCATTGTGGAGCAGGCGTCGCATAGGAACAATATGAGACAAGGACACACTGCAATACAGGACATTATGTAGTCTAATCGAGACATCACAACTGCTCGGACGACGCATTTTGCTGTCTGTTCATCAAACCGCATTCGGCTAACATCGCGAATTTGTCAGGTGCAGCAACGAGACAGAGCAGTTTCTGACTGTCGAAACATAGGCGACTGTCAAGGAATGCACCCAGGATCTTTACATAGCGCGACTGTTGTATTACGACATTGTCAATGTGTAGACGTAGCTTGCATGTTTCTTTTGCGACTGAATTATGTTAGTTCGGTTTTTGAACCATTTATTTTGACCTTATTGTTATAAAACCAGTTTCATAGAACTGCAAATAAGATTTGCAGTGTGATTATGACTTCGAATAGTCTTTGGGGTCGGAGATTTTGAAAATTTGGATGTCATCGGCGCATCAGTGTACGTGAAACCCGGCCGCTGCGATTAGCTCAGCGACAGGCGCTGTATATATGCTGAACAGAAATGGTCCAAGCACGCTAGCTTGAGGAACCCCTTAGGACAGATCCTTTTGAGTGGCCGCAAGTTTTCAATGGGGACTAACGGACCGTGTCCAGTAAGGTAAGACTCGAACCACTGTGGATATGACTGTGATACGCCGATGTCACAGAGACGTTGAATGAGTATATTATAGTCGACAGTATCAAAAAAACTGACGAGACATCCAGAGATAGCAGAATAACTGTGCGCCTCTTGTCCATGTTATTCTGAATGTCGCTGCAGGTTTTTTGAAGAGCCGCTTGAGTGGAATGGCCTTTCCTGTAGGCAGACTGGTATTTTGGTAAGAGATCGTTATTGTTAATATGCTTGGAGTGCTGGACGAAAATAACCCGCTCAATCCGGTTTGAGAGAAATGCCAGGTTGCAGACAGGTCGGAAATTGTTCATCTCGTAGATGTCGGCGCCTGGTTTTTTTAATTTAGGTGTCACGATGGCGAGTTTTTCGCGGTCTTGGATCTGGTTGTTGTTAATAGAATCGTTTATTACAGCTGCGGTTATGGGGCATAGCTTATCAATATATTCTTTGATAAAGAATGGTGGTAGCGGAACTAATGAGCTGTATTTCCTATTTGATGTTATTGGCTGGCGCACTTTATTTTCGTCAATTGCAGTTGGACGATGTTGAGAGAATGCGATGGCTGGTAAACTGTACACAAATTGAGTCGACGAGGGGAAGCTGGACCTGATAGTCGAAGTCTTGTCAGCAAAGTTCGACGCGAAATTGTTGGCACGGTTTGGAGCAATCGCGGAATGCTGCTTGTTAAACAGCATTGAACTTGCGACTGACCACTTTTTTGTATTTGGCACCTGGCTTAAGTGATTTTCAATTCTCATCCCATACCATTCCCACAAGAATTTCAGTGGGAATTCCCATGGAAATTAGAGTCCTTTTTGTGGCCAATCCATCGAAACTTGCTTGGAAGATTAAGTTGAAGAGGATGTCAATGCTATGTGCAGGATATGGTATGAATTTTTGTTAGAGGACACTCTTATCGACTCATCAATGCTTTATTGTATAAAACATAAGATTAACCTCAGATTTAGGGCATGAATGAGGTAAAAAACCTATGTGAGTGTTCAGTTAAGAAATTGACAAATTGACAAATGTCCAACGAAAAGTCGCCCAAAATTCCCCTAATGCGCAACTAAACTTAAAATGATCAAGCTGACCATCCTATTTAGTTTTTGTAAAAATTTTCATCACAGAACATTTTATTGTCTGTCAGAGATGCTAGTTTTTGTTCCCGAATATCAAATATGATCGCGAACAGAATTTTGCCGGATTTGTATTAGCAAGGGGCTTGTTCGCGAACAGTAATTGATAAATAATATGACCATCGCGTTTATGACGTCACAGTTAGATTAAATTTGTTCGCGAACAGAGATGAATCCTGTTTCAACGCTATGAAATGTTACGGAATTGTCTTAACCCGAATGAAAACCGTTAAGTCAGCGCTAGCACTGAATCGAATCAAATATCCTATTTGTTCAATAACAATGGATGTGGATTCGACTTCGGAAATTGCAAAATAGCATGGTTTAGCGGGCTCACTTTTAGTTTAGTCGCGCAGAAGTTTAGTCGCGCATAATACGGGCGGCGGCACCTCGACAAGTATCATAGCAATCCTTCGCGAACATCTAAATCGCTGCAGCTGAAATAGAGCCACGTAAGATCGAGCAATACAAAATTTGAAAATCGCTGGTTCATGTGTTCAAAAAACGTGTTAAGCTTGTATGCCGGCTGTCTTTCTCTCTTGAACTGACGAAACTGCTCGGGGATATTTGGTTGAATCTTCCGCTTTCGCCATGGGCGGAACAAGAACGCTAGGAAACGGCACTGAGGTCTGAACAAACATGACATCTGGAAGGTTGCAGCAGATATTACGCAAGGCAGCGCCAAAAAATTTCGTCGTTGTTGTAAGACACCTTGGGATTCGCATGACGTAGACTTTTGCCGGGCTAGGTTGCCATGTGATATGTTAGTATCATGGTTGCTAGTGTCAAGGGAAAAAGTTCCTACCTTGGTTGGAGTGTTAGAAATTGGGAAACGTTTGTACCGATTAAACCCAGAATCTGTACGGAAACTAGAGAAACCAGTTAGTATCTAGCGGCAGATGTCTGGGCGCGTGGCTGGCTGTCATCCAGGCTATCGGGCACGTCCCCTACGCCGATCGGAATGTTGAGCAATCCTTGTGCGCAGCAAATGCGCCATGCTTAGCACTGAACTTGATTCACCTTGGATCAACGTTGACAAAGAATTTGCACTTGTGTGAATTGTTTGAAGCGGACAAAATAGTTTTTAATCTGTTTCAAATATTCCCACGTGGTTATTGAATTCCCATAGGAAGCAAAATAATTCCCATTCGACCCCATTCCTACTCCATGATAATTCCAATTGCAGTTGCCATTCCATGACCACCCTGATCGCGTACCACATGGCGGCGCAGCCGTGCATGACAATGACCAGTTGCTCAAGAATTTAATAGAAGTGTGTTGTTCGATTGTTATATGAGCACGCAGTAAGTCTGTGACAGGGAGATGCCAGGTTTGGACGGAAAGCCTCAGATTTGAGTCGGTCCCATTGGCGGTATTCATTATCTTCGCAGTTGGCCTGGAACGTCACTGACAACAACGTTTGATCAGTAATAATTTGTGATACGAGATTGCAGTTTGAACAACGGACACAGCTGCTTTAGAAGATCTCAGCTCGAGCATGAAAGTACCAAGTCGAGTACATTCCCCCGGTCGTGAGTCGGCTCATTGACATACTGCGTTATGTCGAATGACTCAATTAGAGATGTTAACTCATTGTCTATCACAGACAAGTTGAAGTCACCTACGATTCGTACATCAGACGAGTAAGTGGAGGGAAGAGACAAAATCTAGGCAAAGTCTGTGTAGAATCTGTATTCTGTGAAAGATTCGGAGATCGGTATATATATTGTTAGTACCAGGCAGCCATTAAGGGTTGCAGTCCCGAGCATAAATTCAAAGCTGAGACCTGCTTTTTATACAACGTCCCAAGTGAAGCCTTTGTGCATATTGTGTTATATCCCTAAAAAGAGCAGCTTCGTGTGCCGTGTTCGGGAACCAGTGCTTTATACAGCTGGCTGCGTACATGTTACCAGCTGAAACGAACGCATATATTGCTCCAGTACCAGTTTGAATGCGAAGACAGCAGAGGTGAAGCTGTTTCACCGGACGACAAGTCACCCGCTGACTTCCGCTCACATCTGTGATCGAGTTACTGGGCCACGGGGTGAGTCTCGGCATTGATCCGGTCTGATTGAAAAACCGAACAAAATCTTCTCGGCATTGTACTCAACATAACAGCATCTTTTGCGTTTTTGTCTACGCTCTTCGGAAACACAGCGGAAACTCAAGTGCAAGTAAACTAACTTGTACTACAGCGACTACTCTAAGTTCGCAATAAGAAGTCCGCCAGATTGCTGGGGAGTGTAAAGTTAGAAGGACGGTATTGCGTTGCTTTATGGGTCCTGTTAATGCCGTGCAGTCCGGTAACACTGTTCCGGACAGCAGTATGCATTGCTTCTCACATCCGTTTCATATACAATTGCTTCCAATTTGCTTGAAATTAGCAAACAATGTGCTTCGAAAGGTAACAAATGACTTCCAAGACTGTCAGATACCCTGAATTTCGCTTCAACACCAACTTTATTCCAGAACTGTAGTTTTTGACTAGGGCCCTACAGAAAACGCAATTGTAATCCTTCATTGTATAATTAGTGTTCGAGCTATTAATTCTACAAATGGCGTAGTATATTGGATTTTATTCAAATTATAAGTGCCACCAAAATTTAGTGAATAAAGCGAGAGTACTCGTTAGGTGCGCACACCTGGGTTGTTCTTTTGTCACAAAGTATTTCATGATCTGAAAACCGCTGACTTCGCACAAAGCTCGATTTTAACTTATGTACGCTGACACTGTTTTCAATACTGTAACATGTAGGTACTTCGCAATTTTGCGAGTTAGTAGCACGTTTTAGCGACCGCGTACACTTCAAAATGCTGGTGCAATAACGTTTTTATCGAATACTATAAGACAATTGTAGAGGGAGAAAACAGCTATGTGATTAAGCACGTTATTTGATGAACGAGAGCAGACGTGCAAAATTGGCAGATGTACGCGCATGTAAGTTGTGTTTGTACTGCACGAACACTAATAGCAGAATTCCGACTGAGAATCTTTGCCATATACAGTTTGAAGTTTAAGAAACGAATAATTATGGTGTATGCACCTAAAGTTGACTAATGCATCATTCTACTTTTGCGTAAATGGAATCAATTCCAGTGTAACCAATTCTAAATAAATTAATTTATGTGCCCTTGATTCGATTCCATTTACACACATTTCATTGCACACATGAGATTATTGGAAAATGAGGGTTACAATATTAAATTCGGCCAATTTTAGTGTTTAATTTGTATCGTCTTTGTGCATAAATCTCTAAAGTTACTTATACATTAATATCGTACATATTTTACATTTGTCTTCGCATTTCAAGTTAAATTTCAACTTTAACAGTAGCTGAAGATTCGACGCAGAAGCCCTTCTGTGTACTTTCTCGTAACAATATATTAATTTTGAAATTTTGCTAGTATATAATACAACAATAACCTAGCGAGTAACGAATTATATACACATGGCGTATCAAACTGCAGCATTCCAAACATTTATATATCTAAATATCAAAAAGTATTTTCAGGCATTAATATGTGCATCTTTATGAAAAATTTGAAGGCTGAATTGAATGGAATAGCTTTTAAACTTTGCTGTTTGTTATATATTAAGCACAAATAGAGAAAAACAGATAAACTATTTTCAGATGGTAACAAAAACTGGATATTTTCAGAGAAACACGAGAAATATCCAGTGTTTCTCTCAAAATGTCGAGTTAGTGAAACCTTGATATATTCAGAGTAATGCGACAAAAATCGTGCTAAAATTGATAATAATAAGATCGATCATGCCGCGAAGAAAGTTAGTTTCCGAACATTAAAGTTCGTTGTACATCAATACAATAATTGCAGGCATTTGTTTCGTTGTGATGTGACACAAGTATATATGTGCATGTTTATGTGCATGCGTGTATCTGCATCAGTTGTCTAGTAGGTATTGTACAACCTCTTTTTCGTTCGAAAATAAGTTCAAATTGAGCTGCTTGATAGAAACTTTATAATGGGAGAACCAAGTTTGCTCTTATTGTTACACCTTACCGGAGAATGCCGTCAGTTTTCACCTGACCATAACTGTGTCTTTTAATACGCGACAATAAAAACCGCTCATAAATGAAACCAGAATATCATCCTAATGTACACCTTCACAACTGTACTAATATTTAATTGCTAATATGCGTATTTTTCTTTTATAGGTCAAATACTAGCAGGCCTTCTTTGGTGGAATAAGACTAAGTCTAAATTAGTGTACAGCCCTAAAACTGTATGAACTTTGCGGCTATTCCTTGCAACTGGATATAATTAAAATGGTAGGACGGTTTTGACCTACAATTTCCGCGGGATCTCCCGTTAAGAGGCCGTACATATGTAATATAAAAAAGTATTGGCGCGAGCGCATACGATGATAAAAGACATTTCGGATTAAAAGCATGCCAATTTAGTTTTGATGTCAATATCAATATGGTTTGTTTGTTTAGATCAACTACAGTCTAGTAAGTTCGTCTACTGCAGCAGCGTCCGTAATGCAAGTGCTAAAATATATATTAAAGACACATAAACGCTTTTTTATTAAACGCTCATCACATGACAGTTTTTAAGACGTAGTTTATGCTATCGTATTTCATCTTGAGATTTTTAGCGCATTATTATGTTGCAAAAAATAAGCCCGAAATTTTTTGTAGCGAGCTATTACGTAAGCTTATATAGTGTACAGTTTCAGTACGAACTGATTGCGGCCTGACGAGGAGTAGAAAAGCACTAGCCACTGAAGCTAAAAGACCGGGTTTGGAACCCAGCTGGTCCAACGGTAAGATCACTCGTTAATCCTTTCCGTCCCAGTGAACCATCTAGTCTACAAAGGTAGCTGGGAAAAAATTTAGAAGAAGCAGTAGATAACAAACGATGTACATATGAAAAACCATCTCTATTACATAGTGGATAACTCTGAATCCTTCTTTAAGACTCAAAGCAAAACGTGGGCTTAATAAAAAACATATATCACGAACGGCATATATATTGCTTTCTTAGCCTATTCGTCACGCTTCTCATGGTTACTTTGACCATTTATTTTACCAAGTGTACCCTAACATTTACAGTATGCGTTGCCTAATCTATATATTCTGGAATATGTAATTCAGCAGACCTGTTCGTTGACTGCCCATTCAAACTTGCAAATCGAAACAGCGTACGCTGCTGCTATCAGCACACGCAGTATCGCCAACTGTAGTCGAAATATGAGATGATTTTGCGAAACACGTCTCCGTTATCCATACTGGAGTTGTGTATTACAACAAATGCATCAGAACGAATAGCGAAATGTAATGCAAAACACAATATCGTCACTGCAAACATAATCGATGTAAGTATGAATGTGTTCAAAAATTTGGCCGTCAGTTTCGTGATGCGAACAAGGCGACAAAACTGTCGAAATACATGCCGAGATTATCACCCCAGACTCATCGTCAACTGTGGATGAACAATCGGTAATGCGTTGCATAAGTTCTCGAAATCGCATGCTCAACGTTGCATCGACGAACCAAAAATAAAGTAACGGCAACGTCTGCTAACTCCAAAGCATAGGAATTAGAACAATGTTAAGAAGACTGAACCATTGAGTTAAAACTTGGGGCGTGAAGGCGACTTGAATTATTCTCAAAACCAATGGAATCGCCATAGACATGCCAAATACCAAGAACACCCCTTTTGGTATCTGTCCAGCCACAGTCTGCAATCGATTGTTGGTTGATCAACTATAACACTATACAAGTTGTGTATTAAATCAAGATGGGACGACAACCCGATGCAAAACAAAATAATATTAATCGCGTTGTATAGCGGAATGCCTTCAGTAACAATCGCCATCGCCGTAAACGGATGTAAGATACCAACAATTTGATAAATGTTACGTGCTACATAATAATTTAACACCAACAGGGCGATATTAACCATAATTAAAGCTGCCGTCAATCCTTTAACAATCAATGACTTCGCGGTAGCACATGGCCTTTGATTGTGGCTATAATTCCGCCTTTGTTTGCGTCGAAATGGAACTTTTGACTGCACTGGTACTACGGTTGGATGATATCCACTCCACCGGAGCAGGCTATATATTTTTTCGAATGAATTTGTCATTGTATCTAGGGTGAAATATGTCAACACAATATTCAAAAATTATATTTTGGAATATTTCAGTATTTGTATTTGTAGTTTTAAATGTTGTAAATACTATAAATGAAAATATATTATGTAATACTATATAATGACCTTTATTATATGACCTGTATATGGCATAGACCTTCCAGGTTTGTCGGTTTAGTGGGTAAATGGTTCCGGTGGGAGCATGTACGCGACAGTAGGGCTATATTTTTGCAAATGTCGAAATTTTTAGAAACTTTCATTTTTATATGAAAAATTTAAACGATAATCTGACTGCAATTGCCAAAGAAACTCGGCGCGCCTTACGCGCCCGGGACCGGGCGGTGCTGATTAATAAGATGGTAACTTGGGTGTGGGGGCACTACCCGTTAGGAGATAACTCCACCTACCCCTACATCTATGATACTGCTCGACCTAATTCTATGCTCAGTGGCGGATCCAGGACTTCACGGCGGGGATCTCAAGGCGCAGCACACTCTGCCCCTTCCGAAGCGCCATACCCCACCCCCGTCGAGGTGCCCCACCATTAGAGATCGGCTCCGGCTCCCCCCACCCTCCTCCTTGGCGCTGTACCACCCCCTTTGTTGCGCTTGCATTCCTCTGAGGCGCTAAATGGGCGCAAATAATTTTAGCACTTTTTAAAAACTTGGGGTAAGCTAGCATTATTAAGTATTAACATCTCGAATATAACGGTTACAGCCCTGGCCTATCGCCGCTGAGACCATCTATCCTTAAGCCGGCGGCCAATCTGTAGCTATGCAATTTCCGGTGGGGAAATCCAACCAAAGATCCCCCTGGATTCGCCCTTTCTCTATGCTGCTATTCAGCATCGGATGGAATTCGTTTTTACTATACTCCATTTTTTTAAAAATTATCCACTAACAAAATTTATCTCCTGGCAAAATTCCCGAAATTTTCTGAAAACATAAAAGTTTTAAAATTTATATGACGTATGCGGGACAAACCGAGTTGTGCCAGAATCAAATTATATAATTTAATTAATGAGATAATTAAATTTATGTTTCTGTGATGATGTAAGCAATAAATGATATTATATGCTGAAACGGTTGGGATGGCAGCATTAGTTTAATTTTACTGAGATATTTCAATACTTTTGTACGAACAGCAATGAAACCGCGTGGGAACATTAGTGATGTGATTACCATAATACATTATTTACCCAATGCCATGGTTATGCACCGTGAACATATCAGCCAAAATGGATTATTTTTATATAGTATATATATGTTATAAATAACAATGTGAGTCTGTGATCTTATATGTATCTTGCCGGAAAATCGCCATTTTGAAGAAACGCCGTAGATATTGAGCTCTGCCATGCTGCTCATCCATTTTATTAAAAAGCGTCATTAGAACCATATTATGATAAAAAAGTTTAATGATTTATTGGTTACCTTTGATACCTTGATTTAGCGAAATACCTCGGTTCATCAATTATTAGAGTTACAACAAAATTTCACGAATTACATAGTATGTAACGTAAATATGATAAACGTCCCCATATGACCCATACAATCAAAAAATAAAAACAAAGATATTTTTACACCACCATCTGCATACTGCGTGGCGGTATTGATGATTGTGAAGGCTGTCGCGATAGATGTGGAGGATCCAATAACATTTTGAGCATAACCAAAAATTATAAGGACGTGGTCACATTGCGCCCGATCCTATACCACACAATTTTTTCGGCCAGAATCGGATGAAATATTATGAAAAATAAATACCAGTATACATACATACGCATATGCTAGGTACAGAATTTAGTGATGTCAAATCATATCGGATGCGATCGAATACAATTCGTATCGGTTGGAATGGGATGCAATGAGAACACGGCGTAAACCTGTTATTTTCGAGGCGCATACCACTTTCGTGTGACATTGTCACTATGATTAAGATCATATTGAATAGTTTATCATAACTAAAGTTTTCACACCATAATTCCTTTTGCTGATGTTAAAACATCACACTGGACCACTCAGATGCATCTGTCATTTCGTTGTTTGCGAGGTATCGCCTGTAGCCCCAACTCACCATTCCGTGATAGAACCATTGTTTAAATTTTCCGTACATCTATACATCCAATTCACCTGTAACTAAAAACTGCTGCGTTATTTTGAAAATACATGTTATTTTCAAATTTTTGAACCAGAATGTTGCTGTGGGAATAAAAACCATCGGATGAAATTTCAGACGTTTATCGACAAACTAGGCACACTAATATTGTCGTTTTATTAAACAGCATTCAGCTTGAGTATGTCCTCCATAAAAATCAGATTATCTGCTTTGTTTATTTATATGTATGACTGAGCAATAAGCATTCCTAAAAATCCGCACTTGTGTCTCCCAAGCGAAGGTGAAATGGAGAGAGCGTGGTTTCATCTGAAGTTATCGTTATGTGTAGTCACATATAACAGGCTTTTTTGGTATGCACATAGCACGGTAAACCTCTGGAACCCACGATCCTTATTATGCTGATCTGATAAACGGGTACAGGGTATTCTGCGTCTCATAAAACCGGTTTATAATATTTTGTCTGAAGGAGCAGAAAACAACTCATATCGAAACAAGTGATGACAGGAAGGGTTGAGGGGTAAATCGATTTTAAACCTCTGGAAAATTTTTCAAAAGATATGGCAATTAGTCATTTTGGATCTAGAGGATCACTCCGCCGTATTCAACCTACCGATATACCTGTATTGACCGTTCTAAATGCCCTGAAGGCAATATATAATAAAACAATTGACGACGGACTGCATCCTGCAACTACGATTCCGTAAGATGCTAAGGACGGTAACACCATAATTTGGAGTCTAAAACTCTTGAATCCTCTGAAAACGCATAATATGCTGCAGTTGAACTCTAGATTACAAAACCATCTATTCAGCATCATTTACAATCTTAAACAAGTTATTTGAAGGCACAATGAGCAATAAATACCCCTAACTTTGCAAAATCGATATTTCTGGCAAAGGGTTTATGAACCATATTCATGTTCACAGCGGTGACATGTTCAGAAATATTCTATATGTCGATGAGATAATTTAGTTATATACATAGTTGTTCGATCAGTCGCGAGATGTTGGCTGGAAAACGCAGGTACCTGCATAACAAGATTTACCCAGGAACCCTTAAAACCCAGTTTTTGAGCCTTTTTGATCAGGATGATAAGATCGGTGCTCTTAGCATTCAGTTAAAGGGCACATCGAAAGCACCATCGAATGTACTTCGGGAATCCCACTGGAGGTCTGAAAAACCCGCAAATGCTGTTACTCGCAATTAATATTTAAACAGTATATAGCATAAACTGATTAACCGCAATTGAAACCTATTTTTACCCGTAGAAAAATGAAGAATTGGGATATTTTTGCTCCACAGAGAGAAATAAAATTGGCTAATTTTAGCTACATTGGAAGTTACCTAGTGGGCATGGAAGTGCTGAACTGGAGGAATCCAAAACAAACCTAGGCGGCTCAATATACATAATCTTCGTGGTAAAGCCATGGATTTAAGAGTTAAAGAACGCATTCAATCCGAATCTATTTGTAAAAAACATTTTTGTAAATTTTGTATTCGCTTTACAGCATATATCCATGCAAAATTTGTCCTGGAATTCAGTTTAAAATAAAAATATTTGCATTCATGTTAATACATAGAGGACATTTTCCCGAAAAAGTCAATATTTATTGCATATTTCAACATCTTGTTGCTCTAAAAAATTGCACTAGGAGAGTTAGTATATTACGCAGATACTGATTGTATCATTTTAGTATTGAAGAGAATTTTAATTCTGCATTGTTGTTGTAAATGTTTGCTGCTTCACTGCCGTTCTGTTATATCTGTGCGCTTATATATAGCATATGCATTGACTTGCCCAGGCTATGCGTGACTTAAGCATAAGGTGAGTTTGTAACACTCGACATGGATCTACAGTCATTGTTTTGGAACAGATGAGACATTTGATTCAGATAATTGCTACTATAGAATTAGCTGTTACCGGTCATAAATGAAATAACATTTAACTTTGAATAAAAATTTATCTGTTTGCTAACAAAATTAATTGGAACGATCCTATGGTGTATCAGTTATTTTTCATGAATTACAATCTAATAAAATTTTGATCATAAGCAAATTTAATGACTGCGAATAGAAAATTTTTTATTTTCCGTTTGCTAGAATCATTATGCAGCAACACATACAAAATAATCAAATGGGATGGTGATTCGGTGCAAGTTAAATTTACTTTCGCAGCAATTTTATAGTAATTATATTGTGATATATCTGCTATATATTTACAAAAATTGCATTTCCCCTATAAACGATGTCAATAACTCATCCTGCAGCCTCACCAAAAGCCAACACGGTTCGTTCAGCACGCTCTCGAAAGTAATAGGATTTTATTATTAAACTTATACTTTAGAAATATCGAGAGTGTCTATATCATGATTGAAATGGTTATAACTCAACGGCGTGTCACTTATATATGGCTTCCACGACATGGACACGTCCTGCACTCATTGTATTAATACATTTGCTATCATTGCACGTCTTGTACAGATGTGATATTTAGTGTACACAAGGTCGAGAAAGACAGATCGTCAAATTCTCCCCCCTCCCACTTGATTCACAAATTTTTCAACTACCACTCTTTGTTTTCTTGTTGTATTAGAAAGCTTTTATGAAGAAATGTTCCCTTGTTTCTGCGAGTAGTATGCTTAAATTCAACTAGATGCTGAAATTGTTGCGTTGAAAAAATATTGCCCACATAAAATCGAGCATGACGTCTTTTGCCGCAAAAATAATGTAAATGTTAATCTTTATGGTTTGTAGTTAGGTCAGTGTTTGGCTAGTTATATTGGCTATTGGTATTTATGGGGTAAAAGGTTCCTCGTTATCGTCGATATTGGTTCGTAGTTCGGAACATTAGAATGCCATGTGGGATGTAAAAACATGGCACCCGATTTATGAAAGTTTGGAAATCGCCTTCTATCGAATCCTGTAAGCGCGAGTGCGATTTAATAAACAGTGCCGCCGTATGAATTCGATTAAGAACCTATGGGATCTTTAGGCCGCTTCTGAGCACCAAAACAAACAATAATTTTATTACGAAATAATTTATGTAAACGATTATTTGGCATACGCCTATACGGCAATTACTTCTGTGACGAAGTCCCTTCTTTCAATACAGAGTCAAATTTTACCAATTAATAAATTTTGCGGCTCGTGTAAATTTTCCCGATTATCACTACTAGACTCTGTGCCGTGTAGTGTAGGGCTTGAGTTCCTAGGTTATTCTCACCGATTTACAAAGTTAGTCAAGTTCACTAATGCACCTGTAAGTTCACGAAGGCTAAGTTTCTGTATGGATGCAGCAGGAACACTGGTACAATAGAAAGCACTTCTTACTTTGTAGCGGTAGTCATTAAGCGTCACAGGAACAAAGCACTGCCAATAACAGAAAAACGCGAGGCTACTGTTTTCTTGTGCAAGGAAATCAGTACCGTCACTTTGTGGCTATAAAAGCTATAAGTACTGATGCGGAGGCTATTCCCCCCATATGTCACTCTCACTTAGTTTCGAAGTCGGAATTCAAAGGCTATATTGCCATGAATGTTACGAAGATAAAACGCTAAACTGAATTCTACCCAACTAAATGTCAGGTTTCGTAATATAACGAAATAAAATTGAGACTTGAGAACATGCAAAATGAACCAGGAAATCAAAATTACGTGTTAAACCAACTTCACGTTATGAACAGTGAAGCCAATAGTAACGTATAGATTAGCATTCGAAAGCAATTAAAAGCGATCATACAGCATGACGCAACACATTAAACCATAATGCCGATTAAGCGTCTCGTTCAAAAAACTCGGTACAGAAACCAAAACCCGAAATTAGGAAGACACCAAATGCGTTAAGATAGTACAATTTACACTTTAAACTCAACGAAATCAGAAGTCACACTGAATGTTAGATTGAAATGTGAAATAACTTATATACCCAAATTTTCAAACTTCAAGCCCAATATGCAAATTAACAACGACAGCAACAGTAACATGTGTTGTCGATTTTAATGCAATATAGGTACGTAACAGTAATTGAAACAGGGCGACCGAAGCGGGCGGAATTTCCACTGGGGGCGCTGGATAGAAAAATCATGAAAATTTCTTTTTTGTCTGTCTGTCATTAACTCATTTTCGGATGGACGGATTTCGACGATTTTTTTCGTTCGATAGCAAAAGTGACGACGATGTGCTATTTAGTTGAACGCGAACAGATCCGACTCCATCTTCCATGTCAAAATGACAAAAAATGGTTTTAGTTTTTAAGTGTTCTTTGAAAGATCTTGCCAAGAATTGCCTATGTAGATTTTACGGTATGTTGAATACCTTGGTATGGTTATCTAGAGTCCAGCACGAGTATCTTATGCCTTTTCAGACGTTTTGATTGCTTTTAGGGTCGACAAACCCGATTTCCAGAAAAAATATGTCGTCAGTAGTTTGGTACATGGCATCAAACATAATCTATGTAGAGGATTTTCGGTATGCTTAATACATTGATTTGGTTATCTAGTATCCAGCGTACATAATGTCTTTTCATGGGTGGCAGTGTGTTTAGGGTCAATGAACCCGATTTCCAAAATGTAGTACGTTTTCATTTGTCTGATTAGTTATTTCATTCAGGGCATTAACAATGGTCTACATATAGGTATTTCCTATGGCTGAATACAATGAATTGGTTATCTAGTGTACACGGTGCACATTTCATCATTTTCATGGGTTTTAAATGGGTTTAGTCACGAACCTGATTTCCAGAATGTAGTCTCTATTCAGTTGTTTGGTTACGTATTCGCACAGGTCATCAAGCATTGTCTATATAGATTTTTCCGTAAGCTGAATACTATGGTTTGGTTATCTAGAGTCCAGAACGAGTATTCATGTTTTTCGGCGTTTTTATTTGTGTGTTTTTTTTTTTTATTTTTTTTTTTTTTTTTTTTTTTTTTTTTTTTTTTTTTTTTTTTTTTTTTTTTTTTTTTTTTTTTTGTTTTTTTTTTTTTTTTTTTTTTTTTTTTTTTTTTTTGTTTATATTGGTTCCTTTCAGGTTTGTTATTTAGATAATTATTATATTCAGTAATATTATTATTCTCCGGTTTGGTAGTTATTGTTGTTTTTGCTTAGGTTGAGAGTTTATATATTTAGTTGTTTTTCTCTAGTCAATTATATTTTCGTTAGGTATAATTAAAATGCATGATGGAAATAAAATGGGGAAAAATTATTGGGTTAAATTAAATATTGTAAAATTTTTATAAAATTTGTAAAGAGTTGTAATGTCTTTAGTTAGAAAGTATATTTGAGTAATTTTGAGGTTGAGAATGTTTAGTTTTATTTAATATTGAAGAGATATGGATATTGTTGATTGATATAAAAATAGTAATATTTTATAATGTAGAAATGTGTTGTAGCAAAGCACTTGATAATGCATTGTATAAAGATTCAAAAGATGATATAATTTAGCAGTCTTTATACTGGTACCTCGCAAGCAAGGTTGAAACGCATGAGCGGCGTTTCATTTTTAAGTTATTTTGTATAATCACCTGTAAAAGATTTGTTAGATGATATGTATATTAAACATTTGAACATGAACTCATTGTAAACTAAAATGTGGAAAAAAATAGATAAGTATTTGTGCTGGTGTAAGTAACAACCATCGTATTCAGCCACCGGAAAACCTATACAGAAATATTGATGTCTGTATGAATATGTAACAAACAACTAAGGCAGAATATATATATGGAAATCGGGTTCATTAACTAAATCATTGAAAACCCACGAAAATTCTTGAGCTGGACACTAGATAAGATTCAATAATTCAGAATCAAAACCTCAATAGGGATTTTTAATGCCATGCATCAAACTACTAAGACGATATTTTCTGGAAATCAGGTTGTTACTTTAAACCCAAAGTAAAAACGCCTAAAAAGCATGAGATACTCATTCTGGACTCTAGATAACAAACATAGTATTCAGCTTAGGAAAAATCATATAGACAATGCTTGATGCTGTGCGTATAGTAATCAAAAATGAATAGAGACTATATTCTGGAATCAGGTTCTGTTACCCTAAACATTTAAAACCTAAAATGATGAATATGCAGTGTACACTAGATAACAAATCATTGTATTCAGCTTAGGAAATACTATATGTAGACCATTGTTAATGCCTGAATGAAATAACTAATCAGACAAATGAAAATGTATTACATTTTGGAAATCGGGTTCATTGACTTAAACAATGCCACATGAAAGAATTATGTATGGATGTAGAAAAATAATGTATTAAGATAGAAAATCTTAATAGATTATGTTTGATGCATGTACCAAATATGAGATATTTTTTTGAAATGGGTTTGGATAAAAGAATAAAAGTTGAAAAGGATAAATGTGTGATTAGAACATAAAGGTATTAAATAGTAAAATTAATAGGCAATTTTGAGATTTTTAAAGAAATAAAAATAAAAATTTTTGTATTTTGAATGGAAGATGGAGTGGTTGTTGGTTAATAAATAGTTGTCTCAGCTTTTGCTATGAAGAAAATTATCAGAAAATGAGTTGAATGAAGAAGACAAAAGAATTTTCATGATTTTTTATCCAGAAAAAAAAAAAAAAAAAAAAAAAAAAAAAAAAAAAAAAAAAAAGAAAAAAAAAGACAAAAGAAGCGCAAACACCAGCCAACACAAAACAAACACAAGAAACAAACCAACAAAAAATCCTTCTACTTTGTAGGGTAGTTTAGTAAGGAAGATGATAAGAAGGGGTATGTTTTTGTGAGGTAGTAGTTTTGGGTATAAGTATAAGTATTATTAGTTTGAAGTGTTGGTTATGATGTTAGAAAGTATGATTTATATGTAGGTTTGTATATAGATAATTGGTTGGAATGATGAGATATTAGTGTTAATTGTTTGAGTGGCATAAGTGTTATTAGCATACCAGAATTAAGGTATAAGATTGAAATTAACCATAGTGCCGATATCTCGCCACTTTTATCGGTAAGAAAAGAATTAGGGAAATGGTTAGTAGTAATTTAATTTAATAGAATATAAGTATGATGTTAGATTGAATGTGAATACTTATATACCAAATTTTCAAACTTCAAGCCAATATTGCAATTAACATCGACAGCAACATGTAACATGTTGTTGTCGATTTTAATTTGCAATATAGGTACGTAAAGTAATTGAAAAGGGGAGAAGGGGGGAATTTCATGGGGGCGCTGGATAGAAAAATATAAATTTTTTTTTGTCTGTCTGTCATTTACTCATTTTGGATGGACGGGATACATTTTTTTTTCTGATAGCAAAAGTGACGATGATGTGTATTTAGTTGAACGCTAACAGATCGATCCATCTTCATGTCAAAATGAAAAAAATGGTTTTAGTTTTTAAGTGTTCTTTGAAAGATCTTGAAGAATTGCCTATGTAGATTTTACGGTATGTTGAATACCTTGGTATGGTTATCTAGAGTCCAGCACGAGTATCTTATGCCTTTTCAGACGTTTTGATTGCTTTTAGGGTCGAAAAACCCGATTTCCAGAAAAAATGTGTGGTCAGTAGTTTGGTACATGGCATCAAACATAGTCCATGTAGAGGATTTTTGGTATGCTTAATACATTGATTTGGTTATCTAGTATCCAGCGTACATAATGTCTTTTCATGGGTGGCAGTGGGTTTAGGGTCAATGAACCCGATTTCCAAAATGTAGTACGTTTTCATTTGTCTGATTAGTTATTTCATTCAGGGCATTAACAATGGTCTACATATAGGTATTTCCTAAGGCTGAATACAATGATTTGGTTATCTAGTGTACACGGTGCACATTTCATCATTTTCATGGGTTTTAAATGGGTTTAGGGTCAACGAACCTGATTTCCAGAATGTAGTCTCTATTCAGTTGTTTGGTTACGTATTGCGCACAGGTCATCAAGCATTGTCTATATAGATTTTTCCGTAAGCTGAATACTATGGTTTGGTTATCTAGAGTCCAGAATGAGTATCTCATGCTTTTTCAGGCGTTTTTACTTTGGGTTTAAAGTCAACGAACCTGATTTCCAGAAAATAGTCGGTCTTCAGTAGTTTGATGCATGGCATCAAAAATCGCCTATGTAGAGGTTTTTGGATTGCTGAATGCATTGATTCGGTTATCTAGTGTCCAGCGTGCAAGAATTTTCGTGGGTTTTCAATGGATTTAGGTTCAATGAACCCGATTTCCATATATATATTCTGCCTTCAGTTGTTTGGTTACGTATTGCGTACAGACCATCAAGCATTGTCTGTATAGGTTTTCCGGTAGGCTGAATACGATGGTCTGGTTACCTACAGCCAGCACAAATACTTTATGCGTTGTCATTTGTTTTCGGTGGGTTTAGGGCCACATTTTAGGGTTTACAATGAGTTCAGTGTTCAAATGTTTAAGTATGACATATTCATCTAACAAATCTTGTTACAGGTGATTATACAAAATAACTTAAAAATGAAACGCCGCTCATTGCGTTTCAACCTTGCTTGCGAGGTACCAGTATAAAGACTGCTTAAATGTATATCATCGTTTGTGAATCTTTATACAATGCATTATCAAGTGCTTTGCTACAACACATTTCTACATTATAGGAAATATTACGCGTATTTTTATAGTGCAAGTGCGAACAATATGCCATATCGTCGTTTCAATATGGTAACAATAAAACTAAACATTGCTCAACCGTCACAGAATTAACTCAAATATACTGGAATTGCGCTAACTTAAAGACATTACAACTGCTGTTACGAGAATTTTGATAATAAATTGTTACAATATGTTGAATTTAAGCCCAATTTGAGTGTTGTTCCCGCCATTGTTATTTCCATGCATGCATTTTAATGTGAGTACCGCATTAAGCTGTTGAATTTATATATTTGATGTGCAGCCTAGGAGAAAAATTCAATTCTAAAGTGTATTTATTGAGAGCACTCTGCAACCTTAAGGCAACAAATCAACAATAACTACCAGAAGCTGCGCTGAGAGCTGATAGCATTAATTTAGTTTTACTTGGATGCATTACGTTAATAATTTTATGCTAACGATAACGAAACTGCTGGGGAGCATTGATGGTGACACGCTGCATCATGTATAAACCTTATGTAATGATTATGTCTGCGAACATAGAAAAACATCGGATCATTTTTAACATGTTATATATTGCTCTGTGATAAAAAAATTCGCCCTTAGGTTTTACATGCCTACAGCCCAAATATGGTAATTTTGAAGAAACACAAATAACTTGGTTCCATTTGACTCTGCTCTGCGAAATAAACTGCATTAGAATCATATGACAAATATAGGATTCGTACATTGACTAGCAGAGTCTAACGGTGTTATACAGTGGTCAATGCATGGTTAACGTTTAGACAAAGGCTTAATATTTCACATACATTGATATAGCTTCTTATTTCATAAACAAATTGCACCACTCGGCTCCGCTCGTTAATACGTTCTATTTGTATATTAAACTTTACTTTTACTATTATTAGATAAGGTTTGAGACCTATCAAATAAACGACCCAAAATATTTTGCTGCGACTTGGCCCTAAAATTTAAATTTGTCGGGTGTACTTTCTTGTACGAGCATATATCTCAGGAATATTGTACTCTACAAGCAAACCACCTAAGGACACATCCGCTGTGAAAATTTGAGCTAAATTGGTTATAATATAAAAAGCGCTCATATTAACCCTAAGCAGGGTGTTGTTTGACTATTGCTGCCGAACAGGCGGAGGTGTACGCACTGCAGACAAAAACGGATATTTTCAGGTCTGATATGCTTTAAAACTTGTCCCTTACCTGCATCCCTACACAAGACATTTGTATTTTCAGTAGCTTAATGCTGCATAAATACTGTATTCACGGCACCTGTTACGAACCCTATGTATAAATCTATATATATTTTACTACTACTTGTTTGGTGTCACTGCTTTCGAAGTAAGGGTAAACTTAGCTGCTATATGGCAGTCATTCCCAAAATCAAAACAGTGACTACGGATTCAATAGACAGGCATTTTGTGAGCACAATTTTAAATCTTGTGTTAAGGATGAAATGCAAAAGCTTAGTGAAATTAAAACTGCTTAAGCTGTCCGATTTATCTTATCAAAATCCAAAACAACCGTTATAGCAAAGGCTATGGACAGTAGGAAAACTGCACCTTGGTGCACCAAATTACTTAATCTCCTCTATTGAGGACTGTGTCACGGATTTAATGCGCAATAGCAATGGCAGCAGTGTATAATTGAATCCTGTGTTAATTGAATCAGTGTGAGCGTTTCTGTGCTAATTAATAAAATTCGAAATATATCAAAATTCATTGTACAGACACATTGTGCATTAAGACGGACTCATTTTTTACAGAAATACGCACCAAAAAAGTGCAGAACAACGTTAACGGCTTTTGGCGGAGACTTTGTATTAATTTTATTATTGTCCTCGTGCATGTGAGTTGCAGTTATATATACTATTTCTCTAATGATATATAATGGGCGCGCCGAAACTCATTAACCTGATCCGTGACCTTGTGTTAACAACTAGTAATTGTAATTCCTAACCAAGTACAGCTTTTGAATCCCTAAATCCCTTTATTAGGCTTTCGAATTATTTGAAATATTCCATTAGCTATAAAATGGCATCGAGACATAGCCTTGATAAATTTAATTTTCTGCGATATTTAACAATTTTCTTTAGGCTTTACACTTCAGCTAGGTTATAAGGAACGTAGCAATAAATCTCATTTGTGATTCAACTTGTCTTTTAAATGAGTAAACTTAAGGTGCGCCGTTTGCCATCCTTTTTTTCAAAAGCAAATGCCATTCCGTTGTTCACTGAACACAAATTTCATTTTTGAATACAGGAACAGAAATTAGTCCGTTTCATATTTGATACATTATAATTTGAAAATGATCGCGAACACATTTGTGTTTAGTACAGAAGCCAAATAGCATTCGCTAATGGCGTTATGGAACTGAAAAATATTGAAATTGGATACGACTATTGAAATTCGAGTATTGTTCTGTAACAAAGTTTTGTACATGGTGTTAAAAGAGGATGGTTTGGGGAGCACCTTAAGTTTACTCTTGCATTTCCAGAAGCCGAATTTGTAGCTAGGTGTATGCGTGTGATTGTGTCACAGCCGCGGTACCGTAGTTCATTTCGCAACTCAGTTCAAAGCACCTACAATAAATCGTAGTTCACTTCAAAGAAAAGGAAATTTAGTGGTCCTGCGAATGTGGATATTACGTGTTAAACTTCCGGTTGCATCTGTAATTTTATATTTCGAGTAACTTTTATATCAAGACATATAAATGGTGTTTTTGACGTATTAAAACATTACAGAACTCGCAAAGGAAAATTTAAATTACAGAAGACCTTGACGTTCAAATTTAAATTAAATTTGAAGACCTTGATTTTTCGCTTTTTCGTTTTCGCAAATTGAATTGATAAATGGTGAAATTATATGGCAAAGCCTAATCTATGTAGGTTCACAAATTTTAACAACCAAAACTATAATAGCTTACATTACAACATAGCAAGCTTTAGAATGAACATTTGACTACATTACTATATTTCGAAAGCATTAACTGCGGGCCCAATAATAATTTTTTCTGCGGAACATTTGCCAATTTCTCATTACAACCTTCGCCACTCGCTAAAAATTTTTCATTTGGCATGAACCAGGGCAGCCTTTATGAATCCAGATATTTCCCTGGAGGTACGAAATTATAGTATCGTCCGATTTCCGGATGGATTCTAAATTTCAAAATTGTCAAAACTCAATCAATTTGTCAAAACCAAAGACCAAACAGGTAATAAAATGCCGCAGAAACTCTAATAACATTGATGTTGCCAGCAGTCCTTAAACAACTGTTATATTAATTTATGAATTTTTAATTAGCAACAATACATTAGAAAAATATGTTGTCAGACATTTGCTTCAACTGTAGAAGTCTAGCTGGGGAAGCAAAAAATTTGAGGCGCAAATTAAAGCAGATGTATCCTAAAATTTTGCGAAACAGCATGTCATATGGGCACTCGTTTTGTACCTAGTGGAACCGGAAAATGCCAAAAAATGCCATCCCCCCACCTGTCAAATTTGGAAAATTTAGCAGTAACTAATTTTTTGTGTTAGTGTGATATTTCGTATAATGCTTTTGACTAAAGGAAATACATCGTACCAATGCTATTGTGTAATTGATATAGGTGCTAACAATTTTCAATCTTGGCATAATGCTTAGACTATATGTTGTTAAACCTTGGATACATAACTTTGTCATCTTCTGCACTTAGTGTCACACAAGTTAGCAAATCATTTGGAACATTGTAGAAACCCAACAATCCTATCTAAATATCTATGCTATTTGTTTATATCTCCACTTGTTATTATATACTAGAAGCTACGTTGAGAGTGTCATGAATTACCCTCAGGTCTATCGCAACGGATAGTTAATAATCTCGTATCATGCATGTAAATAATTAATAGCGCTTTAAATCACACTGAACCATTCATTGTAAAGATTAACAATAGCTACAACATATTTAGTCTAACTATATCACGGAATATGTTTTGATTTTTATTTCATTTCGAAACCTGAAGTTGGTATAAACTCGCCAGTCCCTAAACCGGCGCAGTGAGATTTTGAGCCAAATAAAACAAATTTTGTTTCAAAACCTATTCTCTAGGTACGACAGTGATTAGAGAATATTGATAATACAGAATGCATGCTGAAAGAACTAATCCAGTCATAACTTAAATCCAATGCCGCTACTAGGAGCAAGTTATAGTAGCAGCAATATCTATGCGGTTTTGACACACTGTTTATAATTTTCGTTTGTTTTATTTAGTTGCCAAAGGGTTTACTGGCTATATATAAGACCACAGGATGCAATATATCACAGCTGTCGTACTATAAAAATGTATCGATTTCAACCTGGTTCCGAAGGAGGAGTACTGTGGCGACACATAACATGAACAGGTGTAGCTGTGAACAATGAACACGTGAACACAACATGAGAGATTCTGATGCAATAGTTACGTCTGATTCTACGACAATTCCACGTGGATATCCGCCCACATCTGATGCAATCGTATCTGTATGTTGTGTGCTTTCTTGTATAAGTTTTACAAAGAAAAATATTGCCCTGATAACAATTCTAAGATACAGGTATTTTAAAATCTGTGTCTTCCGAATTCGATTAACCTTTCCGTATTCTAGTCCGAGATATGTTGGAATTTTATTGCAGATTTCGATCGCATAGTCAAATCTATGTATATAAGGTATTTTTAAGTTTCGTTAGACTTTGGAGCGCTAAATTACCGAGAATAAATTTTTCTATTAAATCCCAATCTCTAAAAGATAGGGATATCTGGTTGTACTTTTTACAGCAGGTGGATTACGACTAAGGCAGCCTACGTATAATGCTGATTGTATAATAAAAGACTTTGTTGATGTTTGCAATGATTTTGTTGAAATACGCTAAATTTGATTTGCGTTTTAAAGAATATTTTCGTTCAGCAATACGAATTCTGAGAATACTCCCACATGATTCAAATAAACCTTGGGCGCAACGTTATATCCTTAAACAGAGCAGCCTTGTGTGATGGGTAAGGAGGAGTGGAAGCCACATTTTGTGACTTTATTATAGGTTCAGCTGTGTAAGTTCCGGTGATCTATTACTCCTTCAGTTAACTCACAGCCTGCAGGGTTACTGGCCAATAATATTTTTATAAAAAATCCTAGCGCTTACGCGTCGTCAGGTCAACGCTTCTGTTCAAGTGAAAGTGACATTGAGGATTTAGCGCATCCTGTAAACTTGTTTATTTTTTAGGAAATCTACAAAATATTAAGCATGTTTATTGATTTTCTTAATGTTTGATTTCTCTTATTGATTTACACCACATATCCACCAAAACAACTGTACAATATAAATAATTACCGTGATAACCTAAGAAGGTCAGGTGAGCATCTGTATAAATACATGAGACTGTTTTCGATTTTTACTCGTAATATGAATGATAAACTACAACCGGACTCGCAATCATTTCCAAATGATATTTGCATGTTGAATGTATATTACTCTGATTACTTCGTAATGTTTAACTTTTATAGATGATAAATTTGTGCCTCTTCACCAAATAGTTTATCAAATCCTTGTATATATTAACAAAATTATCTCGGAGATAAAATTAAATTTCCAGGCACTATAGCTCATGGCTATTGCTTTAAAAAAGTGGTATTCCCTCAATAAATAGGAAACTAAAAAATTAAGGAATAAGAAGTCCGAACTTATTAATTAACATAGCTCTAGGAACCATATTTTGTCAATAAATGCACACCTACGTTGTAATTTGTCTAAAATGGTCTAATTTGTAGAGGAGCGATTAAAAGCTATCTCTCTTCAGTAAAAGTATGACATCAATGGAAAAATCATGTTGTGATTAGATTGATTAGCTTTAATAGTATTAAGGCTCTGTTTGCTTTCAAGCAATCGAATGCTATACATATATATTAAAGCTGAAAAAGAAATAGGCAGACACTTGCAGAATTGTAATGGGACTCAAACTTAAAATATATAACTTGGACAATAAAATATTTTCGATTGGTAATATTTTAATTGGTATATTGCAATTTTATAGCGGGTTTTATGCCTCAAAAAACTGAAAAAAACACTTGCCTTCCGATCCTGCGATGAGATAAGATATAGCGAACAAAAAGATGAATCAAAACCCCTTTTCCGTTTGCCGTCCTCTGTTCCGTACTCAACTCAGACAGGAAGATAAATTGAACGTCTGTATTACTATTAAAGCATGGAATAACGGTTAAGTATTTCACATTAAGCGCGTTCTTCACTTATGCTTTATACGGTTATGACTTGCAAAAATGATACAGTGGAATATATGTAATAACGAAACATCAATGGACCCGTACGTTGGTGCAAAACTGATGTTCAAGATATATAATACTATCTAAAATTCGAGGACGTATAAATAGTAGAAACGACTAAGTGTTACAAAATAAGCGAAATTTGCTCAATTTTACGCTCACAGTAGAAGACGCATAGCGTTGGAGTTAACCCTCGTGTTGGTTGGGGTTGTAATTTAAAGCGGTTCTATTAATATTTAAGGTTACTTTAGCAATGGGATTAGGTTTGGCTGTCTTATTTTGTCAGTAGATGTGATATACTAGTAAACTACAAAACTTATGTATTATTTCGTATAACTTTTTAGCGACTTTAATATTTTTTATAAACATGTCATCAGATGCTAGACGCATGGTGTTTATAATTTAACCACAAGTTTGGTTGTCGAAAGCGAAAATATATATGAATTGGAAAATCATCAGATTTCTATTGGTTAGCGATAAAACTGCAGGTTTCGCTAAATTCACACATGCAATCCAAAGAAGACATGTGCAGATACAGAATCATATCCAGACTAATACATTACAAACATATACACATGTCGTACACAAACATACTTTCTGGTACTCATATTTGTGCACACATTTACGCACACATAGATAACTGTCGAAAGTCCGTCGACTTGGGCAGAAGCAGCATATGGTTTCAGCAGGAGGGTGGCGGGGGGATATTTTTAAAATCATCAAGAACTCATAATTTTTCTCAAATTTGCTGAAGTTTTCCAAAATTTTTATCTATTTGCGATAAAGTTTTCTTAATTCTCCATATTTTTTGCCAATTTAATTCCAATTTTGCCAATTTTCCTCCTAATTTTGGCAATTATTGTTAGCAATTTTCGTGCACTGTCGGTATGAGGGGGCAGTAAGTCCGATTTTTACGAGAGAAACGTCGAGATGGTACCCCCTACCCGCCTCCTTATCGACTCCTGCGACGTACATATACTCGCATTCACGATTAGGTGGCTTATATTTAGCATTCATTCAAAGGAAAAGCATTGTTAATCGAAGTAAAAAAATGACGACATTTTTAGACAGCTTGATGTGATGGAAACCAAATAATCTAATTTACTACAACTGACGGGCAACCACAACATGTTACATAGTATGTAGTCCGATCATCGACCGAAGTGGTATAACTGGATGATTACGGACTTTTACGCCAACAATTCCCTTTCCGCCGGTCAAAAGTTTGCCCATGCCGTCAGCGTGTCGGCCCTTCAGTATACATGAATTAAAAACTCAAATAATGCATGTTCGTCAAATAATAAGCAACCATTTCTCTAGCAACAGGTCGTTTGGTTGGCTATAGGCTAAATCCAAGCTAGGCCAAATGTGTGATTAGGACACACTAGTTTTCGTATTTCCCATGAATTAGTACGTATACTGTGTCCACAAGTTGACCGTACCACGAGTTCGACAGTACCACGAAAGTCTATTCTTGGATCCAGCATGACCCAACTACGAATTCTTTCGTTAAGAGCGACACGGTTCAGTATGTAGGTTTTTCAGTCAACTGTAAACTTAAAATGACCATTCAAACGATACTTGTAAATTTTAGTTATACATGCGGCGGTTGCCTTTTATTACAGGCACCGTGTTTATGCATGAGCATAAGCTACCTACTATGCTGCAGGTACGCCTAAACAACGTATTTCGGCAAGGGTCTGTTTTTTTCCCTGCTGTCAGGTTGTGACATTGTTTTCGGGTTTTGTTAGAGTGTTGTCTGTGGTACATGTGCATCGTAATTTTTAACTCGGCATTAATATACAAACATACATACTTTTCCAAAAATGTAGCTGAACATGTTCATCATTTTTTATTATACAGATTAAGACGGACTTTTTAGTCTCGGACGTTGTTGTCGTATTGCTCAGCAAAAGCAGCAACCGAGCTGCGATGTGAGACTATTGGTGAATTCCAATGCGCCACTTAACGCAGTAAAATTAGTTGCAAAATAAATATATATATTCGACTCAATGAAGCATATATATTTAAGGAATATGTCTGTATTCTCAAGCTGATTTAATATACTATATACTGCTCATCATATATGGCTTGTCTTCTTGCTACAAATTAAATCATAATGCCGATTTAGTCGAAATAGCATAGTGTAATTGGCGCAATAAAACATATTTATATAAAGCTGAAAAAATTTAGCCTCGGTGCAAAAAAGTTGTGAAAATACGGAATATCTCACCAAGTATATGACTGAATTTCAAATTGATTTATAAGCCAAGTTGGATTGCTAAAAGAATAGAATCGGTAAATTATGTAGGTTCCGAAATAGCTTATCTCGAGTTGTTAAAGCCACCAATTTATATAACACTTCAAACACTACTTCAGCAGTTGTGTCAATGCCCGATTGATATGATGATGGCTTTATGACCAAATGCTTGATGGTTCGATCCACCCGGTCATTCTTATATTTACTTCAAGTATTTTTACTCAAATGAAAAATAAACAAAATCAAATGTTAATTTATTAGCAAACTGATAATAAACCAAAATTATCAATTCACCTGTCGTTGGCAACTTTAGGAATAACGTCGCAGCAACCCATAATTTTAAATAACATTGGCTGTGCCGTTACATAAACCGTTACATTAGTTTTTATAAAGAGTATTTTGTCGAACTTATCCGAACGTATTGCCTAAGGAATCCTGCAATATATCGCGCCATAAACCAAGTCTTATCACACCGCCTCTCTCAAAGCCGAATATGCCATGACACACGTGTCTGAAAGCCAGGGCCGGCGAACAGGCAACTTTTGCTCAAGTGGCAGTGCAAAATAAGTCAGCGAAGAAATGTTTAGTAAAAAATTTTTGGAGTGGGTGACAGTTGGAAACCGTACGTAAAGGAACAGAGCTGCGCATATTTGGGCTACACGACCAGCTTGCTTTATTAAGTTTTATTACAATATGTGGAATGAAACGTGTTTAAGGAATTGTGTACAAGCATTTACATGCGTCGTAACATAACATAGTATATATCGCCTACGTGTGATTTATTATTGTTATTTGGTTATAGTTATCAGAAATACTTAATTATCATAGTTATTCGTTTGTACTATCGTTTATAGTCCAACAAATTTTAATATCGACGAGTAGAACTTAATTTGATATCACAGAATTAAGCTTAATATGCAAAACGCTATACAGAAACAGACTACTCCGAAGGCTGTGCCTCAAGCCCATACTCCTCTTACTCCGGTGTCGTATATAGTAGAAAATATAGTGTAGTATTTGTAAAGCCGAGTACTTTCTATAACAATAACACCACACGCAAAAGTTTATACATGAAAATAGGCTTCTAACCCCCACCAACAAAAAAAATATGAAAAAAACAACAACTCACCCAACCAACCCAAACAAAAAACAAAAAAAAAAAACCCCCCAAAAAAAACCCAATTTATGCACAGTTTGTCCCCATATATTTGATTGATTTTGATTGATAGAAATTAATTTACACTGTAAAATTCATCTAATACATCATAATTAAAAACCAAAGCAAACCGTTGTCGCAGTAGTTGCATACTCGATCGATACCTGTACCTAATCCATTTTGTAATGCGCTATTTGTTTTCAAATATATTTACGAAACTATTTTTTGCAGCGTGATCACTATGTTTACAATGCACATCCTTTTGTTACAGAATACGTCTTAGTTTACTTCGTCATCTTTCTTCGAACCATCTTCTACTAACACTTTTATACAATAGCTTCTGACTTTAACTATTGTTTTATTCCATTTTCCAATCTTACAAGAACATCGTATTGAAGCCCATGATAAACAGACACAGTTTTATCATTGGGCCATAATAGACTGAATCAAGGGTTTTCTTAGTAGACTTGATTATTTTTACCGTAAAGGCTGCTTTAACGTATTTATATAAAATATAAACTTAATTATGCTTCTCCAAAATGGTGGCAGTATTTGCGTGAGTAGCGTTGTTGTGTATTGAGCTGACTTACTAGCGTCATGTGAACCTGGATTATCATAACGATTATGCCCACTAGAAAGCCCAGGCCACACGCCTGCGTTTCATGTCTCACGATCAGACTCATAAGGCGGCACAATTTTCGCCTGTATACGATTTCATATGTAAACAGTATATATTTAGTATTTAAATTTACAGCTGCATAAAATACTGTTACATGAATATTACAGGGTATGCGTGCATTAGGCAGATGGTAACCAAAACTTCCAAACTTCCACATATCACCTTGACATCACACTATACCATTAAGCAACATTTCTAATGGGTATCTATGATTACTACATATTATTCGTGTTGAAAATATGACACATTAATGGACCTTTACGATGGTGCAAACCAGCGCGTTTGAAGAATTAGTAGCTAGGTAGGTCCTATGTTGCATCTTCATCGAAGCAGCAGAGTTTCTAACGATTAGTTTTCTAATTGATGAATTTTACTGCATGTTTGTTATATTGTAAGCTGCATTTCGGCTATTATGTGCATTTATTAATCGGCTGTTACAGTTTGCAAAAGTATTATGCAAAATTAACATATTGTTTGCTTTAATACGAGTTGAGCGGAGTGACATGCACCTCAATTCGAACCCTGCGCGATACTCGCTACGCTCAACAAGTGGTCTAACTATAATTCGCATTCAATGATATTAATAACTATTTGACTTTTTAGTAGAAGTAGTGCTGTTCTTGATTCTTGTTATGTGAAAACTATAGCGATGTTGCTAACCTAGCGGACTTCTGCAAATAGGTTAGTTTCCTTGTTCCATTGTCGTTATAACAATATGTTCGAATGATTCTTACAATTTCGAAATGCGTATGTTTTTATTTCTACACCTCTTCGTGGATTTGCTTATGAATTTTTTCGGAATTCAATTGTTTCTGCGAACTTTTTGACGCACAGATTCCTTCATAGAATAAAAACTGTCTAGAGATCTATATTAATTCTGTGGTCACCAATTATTGATTTTGTTTCTCTTTTGTGGTATAGTGCCTTTCCAACAAAATCACACATTAAGTTTTAAAATATTGGATTTTAATGCTCAAGCAGCACCAATGTGAGTGCCATTTAGTTCAAGAAACAGTAACGTAGTTGCATATGTACGCTAGAGTTACGTATTCTTACACAAATTGTGGGAACTCCTGTTTTAAAATTTGTTAAAACACATTTTAATTACCCGGAATTTGATTAATGATTTTATGGGTTTCAATGTCTATTACGAAATTATGAACCAGCTGGTAGTACGAGCATACAATTAACGATGGAATCACGAGATGTTACTGCTGTTTAACATAAAACCGTCCCGCTCAGATATTTGAACCATATTTGTGTCAACGCTTGATTTCATTTCCAAAAGTACCAACGCGTATCCGACTATTGTAGCTGCAACCTAAAACTCAAAAAATAACGTTTTACAAGAATATTAAATTACAAACAACTATGTATATTGAAACCGTCCACAATTTGTTGACTTATATACATTTACACATTGCTAATGAATACGAAGCCTCGCAGTAGGCTATAAACTTTAAATTGTTTATATATGCAAATAGTGCAGTGATTAGACTATGGGTGTTGTAAATAAAAAAGGGTTACCCCTAAGGCTGTGGATCCAAATATCTTCTGTGCAGACATTTTGCCCGAACCATGCTTTAACTTAAAACATACTAAACTACATTCGACTTGGAATGTTGTAAATACGGTTTAAACTTAAGTTAAGTTGTTGTGAGTTGCCCATTAGCAAAACGTTAGCAATTCAAGTAAATTTTTTTAGGTAAATTTTGAATGTCTTAGTTTTTTTTCGCCTCCACACCATAGCCTACCCAATTTCGAAAAATGTACGCCCGTAATTCGGGTGGGTGGACCTTGGGCACTTAATATTTGTACAATATATGAAAATGACAATTGAAAATGCTCAATGCATGTGCCTAGCGCATTTGTACCGATGCGGTTTTCCCAGCGTTTCTGACAGCACGAGATAACTTCTGTTTAACTGGAGCCACTTATGGCGTCCCCGCAATCCACAATTTTCTATATACCGTTAAAATAATGCAGCTACTTATAGGTATAACTAATAGCTTACCGTTACCAAAAGTTTCCGATCTATCATAAACGCTTCGAAAATTGCGATTCCCCATGACTTTTGGCTCATCTCCAATTGAGTAAAGTATAATTTCTGTAAAGTTAAAGCAAAAAATTATATTTTAGTTTTTTTTTTCGTTTTCATTTATTTCAATCAATTATATATACAGCACAGTAATGAAACAGTGTTAGGCATTTTATAGAAAAATAATACTTTAAGAAATTTTCTAGTGCTTCGTAAAATTTGACACTTTAACACCCAAATTAGTTCGTGTTTCGAGCGATATTTGACAAACTCAAAGTGAAGCCAGGAATGTGCGCGTCAAACCGGCATACACAAATCACTGAGCTATGTTGGAACTGTTGCCTGGTTCCTGAAAGAACCTCGCAAGCCGAGCGAATATTAACCCTAGTTCGAGTCAACAGCATATGAAAAAACTGAGTTGACAGGACAATGCGGTTGGCTTGTATGTGGTCAATGGACGTTAAAGTGTTATATACATCTTATGACGAAGCAACGTTAAACAAATGCCATGTACGAAATTACAACTACAAAGCATTCGGGGAGTGGAGGAGGTGAGTCTTCAGGGGATGGTAAATATGGCTTGTGGGATTTGCCACTTTATGGTAACATCCGCCTAACACTCTTATGCCCATGTACGATTCGTTATGTACCAGGAAGAAGTGCCTGATAATAATACCATGGTTTATGGGGTAGTCTATTGTTTATACCATAGGTGCCCAGAGCCCGTAGACTCACGAGGGCGGGGAGATGGTTTTGGCGGCAGAATGCAGGTTCGGGAAAAGGGGTAAGGTGGGAGTAAATTTTTAAAATATTTATAAACCTATAATTTTTCATATATGTTCCACCATATTTGCCAATCTACGATAATCTCCTGCGCTCCTTCGCCAGTCGGGGAGGGATACAAAGTGGTTGGTACACGGTCTTAGTTGGTAAATATAGCTTAGAGAGGAACACACCTTCTCCCTATGGAGGCTTATGGTTATACTATTCAACAGAACCGTGGATTCCATACATTACCAGCTATGCTGTATTCGACTCTCGATACTTTAGTGTAATAAATATGGAAAAGGCTATAAAATGAATAGGCGATAATTTAAAATTGTTTAAATTTACGTTGGTGGTTTCCAGTTCATCACATAGGTGATAGCTTTGCTTGAGCAAATTGCAATACATAGGCTCCTTACAAAGCAAAAACTTCAAATTACCTATTGCCCTAAGAATTTGAATGCGCTCACAATACTATGCTTGAGCTTTATACTACGTCATACATATGCTCATAGGGGAGTTAGGGGTTTCTCCTTGACGCTCGGACCATAGTTTATAGGTGATCTAACGCCCCGCCTTGCGGTATGGGCCCCTCCCACCTCCGCTCTCCCTCCACCCGAGGACCTGGGTGCATCCTCTTGAACCTAGGACCCTGAGCATTTATGACCGCACACACCGCAGCAGAGGTTCAGGGGGCTATACTTACAGTAACGACCCTCCCTAGGGCCTGGTTTCCCACCGGGTACCACTCGGTGTGACCCTACCCACCCCTGGAATGGGCCGCACCACTTTCGCCCCCTCCATCCACCGTCCCTGAAAGCGTGCGAAGAATTTTAGGAAACATTGGCAAAAATTTGGGTCAAATTGGCAAAAATGGAGGTCGTCGGGAGAGGTGGTCAACTTTATTCAGCACCACTCTGGAGCATCCCTACGCGGACTCCGGCTGGCACGCCTGAGCTGGCATTTCCCACCGACCCCGGCTGAGACCTCATAGCGTCAGCACGTATGATATATGAGATATAGCCTTGCTAATACTTTAAAACATAGCCAGAGTCTGAGGTTTAGCTCAGTCATAGCTTATAGTATAGACCAACTCTAAGCCTTAAGCTCAGCCAAAGTATAATAGACCATACATGCCCATAGGATGTTGTTGGGTGATCCTTCCCTGAGGCTCGCCCCTGAGGGATCGGGTACAACCCAGCCCCGACAGGTCGTGTAATCCCCCTGGCAGCGGCACAGGTACCGAAATCATAGGCGCCGAAGTCCCCCTGACGACCTCCCAACTCCCTGACCGACTGAGCCACTTATGGAAGGCCAAAGGCCTCCCTCCAGGACTCGGCACTCAAAACTCCTCTTTAGCTTCGGACGTAGGTCTATGTATTACAGACAAAGAATAAGCCACAGTAGGACAAAGCCTACGCCTCTAGACTACGCTGAAGCCTTAGTCTAATAAACCCTAACTCTTAAACTAAGACGAAGCTTTAGACCAAGACTAAGACTAAGACATATAATAAGAGTAAGCCCTTGAGTAAAGACTAACCTAACTCATGACACTACGCTAAGCCTTAAACTAAAATATGTCTTAGATTAAACTTGAGCCATTAAACCTATCCTAAAGCGGAGCTATTCCCTAATTTAAGCATAAGTCTTATCATTTATTGCTAAAAATCCCACAGGAATTTGAGAAATTAAAACCATTTTAATTCCGGGAGGAAAGTGGGGAAAATTGGAATATTTGAAATTCCTGCTGCGAATTGGAGATTTGAAATTTTTTAGATTGTCGCCTAAGTTTGGGAATTTAAACTTTTTCAGAATACCGCGGGAATTTGTAATGTCCCTTAGAATACTTAGGCTGACGCCGAAATGCAGTTTTCTATTTGCCCAATCTCAAGATTCTTGATTTCCAAATCCCAACTCCCAAATTCATACATGGTCAAGATCCGAGATCAACGTAGGTGTAGCCGGGTTCGGATGGAGGCGTTACCTTGTCGAAGGAGAGGGAGCTGGATCCTGTACCGGCACGTGCCAGAAAGGTGGTAGGCGCTTCGACGCCTCAGAATATAACCCGCCCCCTTACGTCCTATGAGTATGTATGCCCCATTTTCCCGCACCTCAATTCCAAAATTTCCGCATCTATAGATTCGCATTTTCTGAATACCCAAACTCATAGTTACCGACTTCCCCTAAATTTTTCTTTTCATGCGTAAAAATTTACCGATAATTGTCGCGCAAACTCTCGTTTTCCTATTTCGAACATTCCTATTCCCATATCCTGATCTTCTTTATTCCTGCATTCTGAATTTCCTACTTTCCTGTTTCCCTAAATCCCACTTTTACATTTCCCCAATTCTCAGTATTCTCTGACTGCCAAGTTTTAAAATTCCGAGTTTCCCGTTTACCCAATGCGCGGTCATCTATTAATTCCCATCATCTGTCGAGATTGTGGATAAATTTTTGAGCTAAATGCCGCGAAAATTTGGACGACCGCTTCCTCACTACCGTATAATACATCGGATGTAAGTTAAGACGACACAGTAAAGGAAAACTTGTATCCAAAATAATCCTTTCTGAACTTTGTTTTAGTCTGAATGTTTGAATAATTTTCTTAAACATAGAAACATACCAAATGAAACTAAAACATTAAAAGTAAGTTTGTGCGCTGGAGTGAGTCGGCACTTCATTTACCTAGATCATTGTGGGATCTACTCCGTTGGACTCAATACGGTTAGCTAGCTAATGTCGGAGTACGTTTTTTGGTCAAAGAATTTCCATAACATACAGCCATGACATTACTACTAAATACCTTCTTTAAGCTCTATTGGACCTTCTAACCTGTGGTAAATTCCCCCAGGTTGGCATAGGCGTAGTTCCGGTGGGGGGTGCGTCCCCACAAACATATGACATTCTGAGACCAATACATAGTGGCCGAAATCTCAGCCGGAATATAACACCAAACATTTCGCACCTCCCAAAAGTTCTCATATTCCACAAACTTCAGAAGAAATCTGCGAAACGGCAGATTAGGGCTGGGGCCTGGAAGAAAAATTTTGGTCCTGTGGAGATATCAGAATTGGTAACTGTTGTTACATTGTATTTGATGGTTTCACAAGCTATCGGTCTCCCATGGTCTGAGCTCATACTTGAAGTTGTATCGTTTTGAAAAGCAGAAAAACCTAAAAGTTCTCCAGCAATGTAACTGCCGTAGTCTACTTTAATTGTCATATTTTAAAAATCACGTCAGTATCTGTGCTAAACTGAATTCTCATACTTGCGTAGTAATAATTAGCGGTGTAAGAGACTGCTTTACATCAGCTGTATTTTGTACAATAGGCTGAATTAAGCCAAGCTGTGTTTGTCGGTTAAATACACAAAGGCACAACATACGCTTTGACACTTTGTTTGCAAGTAAGCTTAATTCTGGTGATCATTAAAAACCCTCTGCAAAAACTTGTTCGTTTCCTGACGATATGAAATAACGCCCCTCAGCTTGGCTTGGGTCTATAATGTTATAGACAAATAGTTGCTACTCTGTCAACACGGAATTTCACAATCTACGCAAGCATTATTTTACCCTAGACGCGATTAAAGAGTTAAAAAGCTGTTTTCAGTCAATTCTAAGGGTTGCCATTACTCACATACGCAAAGATTAAACTTGAAAATCTAAGCGAAATTTGGTCGATCTGTGCCCGGTATACACGTTCCTTTCAATGTAAGTAGAAATTGTAAACATAACGATCCTACGGCGTACACAGCGCATGTTTAAAAATTCATAGGTTTTTTAATCATTTGCACCGAAAGTTGTACTATAGATGGAAACATGCACGAAATCGTTTTAACATGACCGAAACCAATGTTCTAAACGGTTCGAGACGGTTTTCATCCAAGTGATTCACATTTTCACTTCAATTTGATGCATTTTGTTTTCGGCAAAAATATGATGAAGTATTTTCTGACTGTGTACACCCGGGGATTGATATTTTTGGGTCAGAATATTGAGCATATTAGCGCTAGCCCACCCCAGACCAATCCGTTTAGGTAGTATAACTTATAGTTTACTGTCATATTATACGGGCCTATATTCGATGTATGGTGTAGTTATATATATGACGGCGCATTATAATCTTCCAGCAATTGCTTTCATTCGTCTCGTATTTTAAAAAAATAAGACATTCCACAAATTGATGTTGAACCAGAAGTCTAATTTTGTCCGTAAACTGCATACATATCAGTTATTAAAAATGCACATCAATATCACATATTAATAAACAAGTATTCATCAAATAATATTATATTATAAATCACGTTTATAAGCAATAATAATCATCGATTCATGCGTCATGTTATTTATTAAGACATTAATGGAGCAAAATGGCCTTGGCTCTTATCAATATGGTTGAAATGCAAGATATGGCTAATTGCAAGTCACCTATAATTATGCTTTGATTTTACGGATAGCACGCAGGTGTTCCTAGTTTTGTCAAGCTTGTAAATAGCTTTGTCTAGCTTTGTTTTGTCAGTTATAAATGCTTTATCACATAAGTCTAACGCCAACTACAAACAACTGTTTATTATCTGGTAATGAACCGTGTGTTTCTGACTTAGCCAGGTTGTACACGTTGGAATAAGAGCCTTGCAATGAAGCATATCAGACGTTTACAATTTGCAAACAGTGTTTATAACAGCGGTACGATGGTATATATCCGAATATATCACTAAACGCCCAGAAATTCGAACACGGATCTCTGCCGTTTTACGTATATTTTCCCAAACCAAAGCTGCGAATAAAACTGTGATATTCGTAATTCAATAGCAGCACAGTTGCCTCGTCAAATATATGTGCTTCACCAATGCCAATATGTGATTTGGAGGTGACGCGAGCTATTGTCATCAGGAAGTGAACTGTGTATGCTTTACTACAAAAGCCATACATTTTCCTCTTGCTTTACAATGTTTGCTCATGAATAGCGAAGATGGTTAATATATTTTGTTTCGTAGCCCAATAAATAACATAAGGTTTAGCCTGCAATATTGTTCTGAAAATCTCAAATTTGTAATTAGTTCCGAAAATATTTTTTAAAATTGTAACTGGTAAACGGCTATCATTGATAATTATCGTAATTTAAGAATACTATAGTGCAGTAAGAAATATATAGTCATATCGGGACATCACTCAGTGTTTTGATATTCTTATTCTGAGATGTCGAAAATAAGTCGTTGGTTTTTATTCTTTGAAGGCATGACAGTAAAGAGATGTTACTGTTTGTCAAGGTTAGAGATTCACTATGCCTGGATTTGGATTCATCATGTGATACAAAGTACGTTCCTGATCTGAACAAAGTTGTACCCTTGGTGATAAAAGTTTACTAGACAAGTGTGGTGGTCTTCTATTATTTAAATATAACATTATTAACTGCCGTACGAAGGAATTTATGTTCGAATATATCGTTTGATTCGTATTTTCGAAGTTTGGATCACTGCTACTTCTATATATACTTTCCCAAGAGAAAAATTAAACTTATCAATTAGTAATAAATTCATCCATATTTAGAAAAAGTAAGCACATTAGCAATTTGCTGCACTTTCCAGAGGATAAATATCGCACTCATATTCTTCCCTAATAACGTGAGCTTAGACATCAACATTATAATATTGAATTGCTTGATATCGTCATTAGCTGAATGTTGAAGTATTGCGCAAAATGCCTAACTCTACAGCTTGCACGGAGTGCCAATAGATGTGGCAACTGTCCAGATTCTAAATCTACAGCGCTATAATTAATCTTGTAAATGTACTGCTATGCATTTAATCCCACATACGGGATTTGATATGACTGGTCATAATAAAAACGTACTTTTCTTATTTGCACAAGATTGTACATCGTTGGGATAAAAGTTTACTAGCTAGTCAAATGTGGCGAACTTCTATAATTTACAGACATCGTTCTTGACAGCTGTGTGAAAGTATATATGGTCGAATGTCATATAAAGCGTATTTTTCAGTTCTAGATCACTACCATTTCTGAGTCTATCTTCCCAACTGAAAGCTTTAAATGAACAACCAGTAAATAATTGCATCTTCGAGTTAATGGTACATTCATATTCTCCATCAATAATGTAAATGAAACATCAACGCTATAATCATTTGATTGCATGGTCGCCATAATGTTGCTCCACTGTGTCACAATTTTAATTCTACGATTGCATAGAACGTTAGTAGGTGGTATAATGGAATATATATTTCAGGTCCCAAAGTATGTTTTGTGTTTGGAGGAGATAATATACTAAATGCTTATATCAGTGAGACTTGGGTACTAAAAATTTGCTGCCGGGGTACCAAGAATATGCTGCGGGAGTACCAAAAATTGGGTACCGGGTATTCCCCGAATTTCGTCCCTGAGTACCAAAAATTTGATACTTAACTCCCAAATATTTGCTACGCAAGCTACTGCAAAATATTTGGTACTAACATATTTGACAAAATTTTGCAAAGCTTTAGGAATGTTTTCCCAAATATTCGCGAAAACTGCTGCTAAATATTTGACAAACTATTACTGCCGAATATTTACGACTGTAGTCTTTTGCAGACATTTTGGAAAATAGATTCCTATATATTTGGCAATGTAGCACCAAAAAATTGGTACTCGGATTTACTGCGCACATTACAAAAATTCTGACTTCTCGAGAAACCATACAAACTTACTTATAAAATATTTTTGGCTTCTTGTAAATTATATCGTCGGCATTCTAACATAGGATGTACATTTACAATGCTTTCAAACAGTAAGTATTATATAACTTAAATTCTGCATTAAAATACTGTCATTAAAATCGAGAGTAACGTTATAAATTAGGGGTGAAGCAGAATTTAAGCGTATAAAGAATTATTGAATTTATTAAATCCATACATCTCCAGCCTTTTCTTGAAACTATTTTAGCACCACTTACCTGAAATCTATCGTTATCTGTTATTGGCTTGACAAACAGCACCGTTTTAACCACGTTCTGTGCCTGCAAGAAACTTAAAATTAAAGCACTGAATACTGAGAACAAAAGTATATAAAAATATAAGTAAAATATATAAAATATTCTAGATCAAAGAATTTACGTGTTTACCAAATTATTGAAATATCGTTGTTTGATCTTTAACGGTAGGTTTAAGACTCGTGACAACCTACAACATTGGGTTGCACGCACATGTAAAGCTGAAACCTATAAACGCCAGCAAGTTTAACCCGTAAAATTTCAGGCTAATAGCTAACAAACCGATTTGTCAGCCACTGATTCTTCAATCGGGTGTCTCCGGCCAGTTGAGGCGAAAATTTCTTATATTGCTGATCAGTGGCGAAAGGGGAAATAATTATATGATTCCAAGTGCTTAAAAAGTTTAGATCGCTTCTACATTTCCACCAAAACCTCCAAACCTCCTTCAGAGATGGATGACTAATAGCAACTACAAAAACCATATTAAATAAATTTACCTCTCCGTTAACCGCCCAGCCAAATTTGCATACGCAAATGGCATAGCAGGCAGCCATAGCAACCTGAAGCACAAGCCATGCAAAGTCGATGTAAGAATTTACAATGTCGATAGTTCCATGGTCCGACGATCCAAAGACGTACGGACGGTCAGCTCGTATTACAAAATACAACGCTACGCATAGAACTGCCGTTGCTGAAGCAAGCGATGCAATCATAAAAATAGCCGAAAATTTTGCGATCAACCGAACAGCACTAATTAATCTCAAAAATTCGTTGAAACGAGCCTCCAACGAGCAGTTCCGATCAGGAGACGAAGAACAATATGTTGCTATCCGGAAACGAAGTTGGCGAAGTTTCATACTCATTATAGAGCATAGTAACCAGAAATATAGCAATGGGATAACTTGCCAACCCCTTAATGCTGGAACCAAAACAATACTAACTGGACCGTACCATACGCGCAGCAAATACGGTGCTATTCCCAGCTGAGTTATGCGGAGCAGTCCACAGGTGATCAATATCGATGCAAATACACTGTAAAATATTTTCAGTTTGCGTTTAAGCCAAGAGCGTCCTGATGCAGCGTACTTTTCTACTGCAACTATCGAAGCGATATTGTTGATTAGACGGCGATGAGAAGAACAGCCGACCCAAAACGAAATCATATTAATTGCATTTTGAAGCGGTAGCAGACTGGTTACAATCGACATCATCGTATACGGATGCACAATCATTTCGAGTGAATTTTGCATCGAGATTGTAATATTGATTGCAAATAGCAAAATATTGATTGCAATCGATGTAATTGCAATAGCTTTGAACCAACCACTTTTTAGCTGTTCACTTATTTGATTCGACCGTCTCGATGGTTTCACATACGCCTGCTTTGTTGAGCGAACTGAAATGTCTCCGCAAAAATATCCCATCCAAGAAAGCAATAAGTGTACTTTCCTGAACGAATTCACAATCGCCATGATCATTTACAAACTATAATACTTATTTAGTGAAATTACATGATGTTATTTGTTAATTAATTTTAAAACTTTTAAAGAGTGTCAAATATATTTAAGTTTTTTCATGTCCTCTAATATTTACCTTTTCAAAACAATATCGTTCAACGCTAAATATAAGAGACTTGAAAATACACATAAGAACCAATATGGTTTCGCCACATCTAACTTAGATATTGTCAGCTCTGTCATGCATTCGTCACATTTGTCACATCTACATTTCGTACCGAGTTGCTTTACGAATTCCTGCGGCGTGCGTTTGTACATGCGTTGCTATTCGCTCGCTGTGTGAGATTCCTTGGAGAACTAAGCAATTAGCTCCGAATAGTGTAGCGGCAAGAGTACGAGGCTCGGAAATAAACCATCAATGTTGAATCCGCCGCTGTGGTAAAAGTTTGTGCTATTGCATTGCGTATGTATGGGTTTCCGCATACATTGTTTTTCGGTCGCATTCTGAGATTCTTAAAGGAATTTAGCAACATCCCCAAATCGCGTATTGGCTAGTGTACGAGGTTCGTAGCTAAACGACATATGGGGCAAGCTTGTACAACATTGCAAAAAATACACTTTAATATAAGAAGAAATGGTCAAAATCTATAAAGTCGTCATATCCAGCAGAATGTGCACATTTCGCTCGAATCAAAAAAGCCAAAAATACCGCATTGCAACGAAGCGAAGCCGCCATTATTTCAGATGGTTTTTCGCCATCGGAAGTAATCTTCACAAACTATAAGAGCCGTATCGCTGTGCCTGCGTGTCTCTGTCTGCCCAACTTGGAAGTTCGAGTCCCGGTGTCACCTAAAATTTTTCAAGTGTTTTCAGGCTTGGTCTTAAATGTGGCAATTTGACTAGCTAGGTTGATTGGTAGTGGGTAGTATCAGTTTGCCTCTCCGCGGTTTCACTTAAACCCTATGGGGTCAGGACACTGTGAGAGGGCACTTCAATATGTCTCTCGGGAGTCCGAAAGTCGAAAAAATTAAGTCGGCCTTATATAATGTAATTTGACCCCGCTGAGTCCATTAGCGGTGTCAGTTTTTTCTGCTATTCCCGTAAGATTTGAGTACCGGTGTCACCTAAAATTTTTCAAGTGTTTTCAGGCTTGGCCTTAAATGTGGCAATTTGACTAGCTAGGTTGATTGGTAGTGGGTAGTATCAGTTTGCCTCTCCGCGGTTTCACTTAAACCCTATGGAGTCAGGACACCGTGAGAGGGCACTTCAATATGTCTCTCGGGCAGTCAAAAAGTCGAAAAAATTAAGTTGGTCTTATGTAATGTAATCTGACCCGCTGAGTCCATTAGTTGTCAGCTTTTTCTCTGCGATTCCCCTAAGCAGTTATGATGGTTAGAACATCCTTAGGGGGCACTCCCATTTGTCCTTCGGAGGTCCGAAAATCGAAAAAATATGTTCATATTATACGGCATAATTTTTTGATCCATCAGTCGATAGGCGATGTCAATTTACCTCTTCTGCGAATCCGAATGGAGTTATGGTGTCAGGGAACTTTAGTAGAAGCTTTTGCATAAGTTGTGTTGAATAGCTGGGTTAATTTTACACTCTGCAGCTCCAGAAAAGTCCGCTCGTTTTAATTTAATCTATTCCTGTTAGAAGTACTATTTCAGATTTGTGATCCTACCCGTTTCGGTTCCGTATCATAATATATACTCACTGTAACATAATTTTAACAGAAATTACACTAACATTTTCGGATTATAATCCTTTTTTAAAATTCTGTTGTATACATACAAACTTTTCTTAGGCAATATTTTTTATACTAGCAAACATAGTCTGTGGCGACCGATTATACAACATATATACTATAACTCTCCTAAGGTTTTTAATATATACTGGTGTTAAAAATTTGGCAAGTACATTTTAGGAACTTGATCGAAAATCTTGCGGTACTGGTAATGCGTCTGGTTGACGGGTTTCCAATTAGAGATCGTACACGCAAAGCGGGAGCTTTTGTCAAGATCGATTGAGCTTAAGGCATACTCGTCCAACATAGGTCGGCTTAGGGGTAGATTGTAGATTTAGGCATAAATCGAGCCTCGTTTTGGATTTCAAGGTATTATGGTATTCCTGTTTCAGAACTATGCACCGTCAAATCTAAGATTTTCTTGATCAGAACCCCAAACTTGATATGACCTTCAATTTTCATAAATAGAACCAAGGAGTATCAATTTGATACGTCTGCGCCGCAACAAATATATCAACTTCAGTGTAACTAAAAATGTCTGACATAGCTAAAAATATATTTATCATGGTTAAAAACAAAAAACTAAGTCATTATCACAGAGCATAACGTAACACCCCGAGACACTAAATTTGGCACACCTTATACTAGATTCGAAGTTATAAATTTACATATTCACCACTGACACAACCATTCTGTAATTTTCATACCGTTTGACGCTGTTTGTCTATCACGTCACATTCTATCAATAATATTGCAGAGCAGAACTGACTTTATAGAAACAACAGTAATATCTTTCTCTTTGCCAACATTTTGATAAACTGTTTGTCAAGCAAATAATTTCCCTGTGATCAAGACAACTCGCTTCCTTGATTCAGCACCTACTACCTTCCATGACATTACAGTCAACGTTTTAACAATAGACTTTACTTTATTATATTATGCAATGTGGAAACACTAAACCGTAGTATGTTAGCGAATACTCTTTTAGTCTTCTTGGCTCGTGTTTACCGAACTGTTACGACACCGGTCACTGCTTTTATGTCATACATTTATACTAAGCACCCCTGTCGGAAAATTTTCTTGCTATTATGAAAATTTGGCTTTGATTGGTATTTAAGAACTGCAAGGCCAAAAGCTAAATTTCGGATCCTGAAACATAACTATATAATAAAAATAGCATGTATTATTTGCCACAAAATATAATTCAAAAACGAGTGGTTGAAATTAGTTTTGTTCATCGGTGTCGGATTTTTATCTTGAACACAGCCAGAAGTAGTAAAAGGCTAAGGTATACTACCATACTAAGCGCCTAGGTCGGCAATTTCCCAATATAACTAAAATTGTTGGACTTTAATGATAATTGAAAAAGGAAAAAAAACAACAAGCAAATACGGAAACAAATTCTTGATGCCTAGCTATATAATAATTTGCTACTATACTAACCGCCGCAAGATTATAATACAACTTCGAGCAGAAATTCGTTTGGACCGTCAGCGTCGCAACCTTCACTTTGAAAAAAGTCAAAACTATAAAAGGCACAACTAGTTTACTATTTCTTTGCGGCAAAATACCATAGTGTGTTATGCTTATCTTCTACGAGGCTGTAAATTTGGTAGAAATTGCGTAGCTTTCTTGAATTTAGTGCACTAAATGTCCAGCAGTAGTTGGGCATATCATTGTTACAAAATTGTTTAATGGGCTATACTTCTTTCTCATACGACTGTCGATGTGATGCAGAAATTGCGTATTTGAATTTAGCACACCAAAGACTTAATGGCGCTTGGGAACACTTTAAGTTTAAAGTGTTTGTGGACATCATTATCAATATGTACCTGTTTATGATCTCGTACGGGTCTTTAGGCGGCACAACAACGTATTTTTAATTTTCAAGAAGTAAATTAATATAAAACAGCAGTTTCCAGAACAAAAGTTTACTCACATACCGAGAGCAAGGCGTTAATTATTGCACTATGTTAGAAAAACATTAATATAAAAATATAAATTCAAAAGCCATATTGAATTTTACTGCATATAATTTTAAATGCACAAATATCAGTTTGTCTAACAATAGGTTGTTCTAACTAACTCATCCATACCAAACAAAGAATATAATTTTTTCCTCAAATCTATTCAGAAATTCATATTTTAGTGGGGCGTTTGTGGTCGTATAAACAACCTTATACATACATTCTCGTATTAATGAACCATTTTCGAATTTAAAATATTCTAATTATTATTACTATCATTGCGGAACATGAGACTCGTATCTCAAATAGCTATAACTACTGAAAATAACGATCATCAATTCAGCGTATTGCTAAATTAGCTCCGTAAGAATGCCACAAAACTAATCACTCTATGTAAATCTCAGGAGAATCTGAAAACATTAAGGCAAAACATTGTCTATTTCAAAAACAAAGTTATTAGCTTCTCTAACGGCTAATATGTTTTTAGAATTAAATAGCGAACGGCGACCAGTGAAAGGCGTAAAACTGAACGTCTTAATATGTGTAACTTCTGAATAATATAATAATCAAAATAATTAACATGCACGGACCTAAAACGACCGAATTTTATAATTTGCAATGAGTAACTAAATTTAGACATTTCCGATTAGAAACTAATTACAACTTAACTCATATAAATAGAAATGTATATAATGATTTAAATAATTACTCATTTTAACGACGAGATAGCAAACTGTTGGAAATTTTTAGATAATTAAAAATGTCCCAAATCTAAGTTTTCTAGATTTTGGGCACCGATCGTTGGGTTTCTATAATCTTGTGGTCATATGTTCAACCTGAAACCTATTATGTTGTAATCTATGCTTCTATAGTTGTACCTGTTAATATCTGTGAACCTACATAGTCTCGACTTTCCATTATAAATTCACTGTTTATTAGATTACATCGAGAGAATAAACAACATAGCAAGGATTTCAATCACCGTTCTTTAGTGCCATATTAGACCCATAATGATTTTATATCTTAAGAGCGTCATTTCTTTGCTTCGAACAAAAAACGACTCCAAATGTAAGAATTCCGGTGCCGGTGGGAGTTGAACACGTAGCTTCCAGATTGGTAGTAGGAGATAGTGCGCTAGACCATACGGCCATGTTGTAACAAACGCGTCCTGCATTATACTGGTGGTTGTTTGAACTGTGGTGCGAGTTTCCCAAAGAGGTAGGAAACAGGGCCGTCTCAAGCTCATTGTGGCCTGTGGGCTGATGGTTTGATGTGGCCTGTTTGCCGAAAACGTTTCAGATACTGGTATGTTCCACTAGCTCACATTCACTAATTCTCTATACTGTGGCACAGAAAACACTTCACAAATACTATGACCAATATACATGTTGTCTGTCTGTATCCATAGCAATTCTTGGGTGGTCGCTATCCATGAATGGCCTGACTTAGATAAAAATTTAAGCCTTTGTTAGAAAATTGGCATTAAAACTTATGCAGTCGCCCAAAAATGGCCTGTCCCCAAAGGTGGCCTGTGGGCTATAGCCCAGTTAGCCCTACCCTAGAGCCGGGCCTGGTAGGAAACGCCTATTTTAGTCTTAATAATTTAGATTAGGTAGAAAGTATTAACAACAATAAACTGGACAACTGTGCCAGAAAAATAATACCGAAAGCTAGCTAACCAAATTTTGCGGCAAGAGCTAGCAAAAACGTTACAAAACCATTATACTTTTAGAAAGACGATTTAGATCACCCTTTACATCCCGGCTATGTGTCTTTGTAGTTTGTTCAACCGCTGAATAGATAACAAAGATCGCTGCAGCAATTGATTAGTTTATTAAAGGTTACACAGCAGCAGAGGAACAATGGTTGCTATTATCTAAGGTAAACCCTACGGCAACTAACTAATATTTCTGATGAAATGTCTATAATCTCTGAAAAAACGCGGAAACATAATTTATAATTATGAATTTTGGTTACTCCATTTAAAGGATGTAGTCATTAATGGTACTGAAGCTTTTAACTCTATATTCCAGGTTATTTGCAACGAATTTGGTCTCAGTATATTTTCAGCTTTCAGCTATCCTGAATAAAGATTTGTTATAAAGTACAATTAAAGGCTGCAGTAGCAAAAATTACAATAAGGTTAGTAATCACTATTTAATAGATAATTTTAACAAAGTGGAAACCCGCAGTTGGGACGTTGCAAAATCTAAGCTTATTCCAACCTTAAAATTGCTGCCTGAGAAGCATAAACACAAACCTATGCCCAAATCAACAAGTTGCAAAATAAATCTCAATTTAGACGGACCAGAATTAGATTTAGACAAGAACCTGTTTTTAAAACAGTCGACGGTAATCTCCAGAATTACGGCCATGCGCAGTAGCCCCTTCTCGGCATTTTAATATGAGATTGGTTGACATGGCGCTGACGTATTTATTCAGTGTAAATGATGAACCAAACAGCTTATTTTCCGGGTTTGTCGACAACATAGACACAGACTGTGGTTTTTTTATCGCCATTAGATTTGATTTAGCTAACTGCAAATACAAATTTTACTGTGGGCTTTTGCAATATGTAGTTCCTACTTGTTGTAGAGCTACGAATTTTTTCGTGTATGCCGACCAATTTAGTGTCTGTGGTATGAGACTTTTCCCATTTTTATATAACTCCCAATTCTGGTGAAGGCATTAAAGGTCGTTTTTAAGATATCATTGAGTACAATTATCCCACAGCGGATATAGAATCTGGTCACCATTGTAACTGTCTGTGACCTAGCTGTGATCCTGCTGTGACTTGAACCCGGTGGCTCGGTCAAGGTAGTGACCTAGTGATAAGGTAATTTTCAATGCATCCGAAGTGCAATTCAGCTAATTTCTAGTAGAAAGAATATTGAAAACAGTTGCATAATTCTATTACAGACAAACTACAATTGCGGCTTCGATTAGGCCTTAGCCAAAATTCAGTTCTATGCAAAATTACGTAGATTTTGAATTTAAATATAAGTTAAATATATATAAGTTATATGTTTCGCTGTGTCTTTAAAGTTATTTTATCATCCTGGAAGCCGCTTGTGTACGAATTGTAGGAAACTTGAAAAAACACGCATATTAACCTGGTGTGAAAATGAACACATGTGCCGTTGAGAGGTTAAACCCTGTTTTCTTGTTGCACGGCATAAATGTGCTAACGAAGCAGTCGAATGCTCTTGTATCAACCTTTTCCTCCACCTACATTCCCTTTCACCTCAACCACTGATTCTTATTGCAAATTCAGAGCAATCGTAGTCGAAGAGCTTGGTTAGTTTGCTCTGTGTCTCTGTGGAAGCACATAGTCGACAAGAAGGCAAAAGGCGCTAACATGTTTTATGTAGAGTACAAGGCAAAAGAGAGTGATATCGGCTTCTGAATCAAACCAGATCACTACCGAAACACATACCATGACTTGGTGACCCCGTGACCCTGTACATATGTGACCCGAAATGACCCGCTGAACCGGCGACTCTGTGGTCCGGTTCCATCTCTGTCCTGCAGCATGATAGATTATGTTATAATAAGGGTATGACAGCAATGCAGCACATAGAAATACTGGTATATATCGACAAATATATGTTTCCGTATACGCCTTCTTTCGCGAGTGTTCACTAAACATGTCTGCTTTCAAGCGAAAATCATTGCGGACCTTGATGTTGCCGTTCCTAACATGTCAACCAGAACACTTATTTGGTTTAACCTTTCACAGTACAGAAAACCTTAGAGAGCAGATATGTCAAGAGAATACCCGTTATAATATAATATAATCAGGGGCAATACTACGTGGGCATTGCAGATAACTCCTACAACTCGTTACTGATTTGGTTTATTTAGTTCAAATTTTTTTATTTCATCGAGGTATAACCCACATCATCCTAGTATTGATATTATTCCAACGGCATCTAAGTTAGAGAATAGAGTATCCAAAAGGCCAATTTTTAACCTAAATTCTTGTAAATTACATAATGATATATAACGTTTAGTGATTTAACGACTTTCATTAGATAAAGCGGAGCATTCAATACACAAAGTCAATTGTTAAACAATTCGCATTTGGCCAGAACTGCGGCGGCGTATTATACTTACTGTTTAATTACTTGTTGATATTTCAATGAAAGTTTACTGAAGGTAAAGGAATATACTTACTGACATGATAGAATCCAGATAGGCACGAAGTATGTGTAACTATTTTTGCGTGCCCAGTGACTCGCTGTAGCGTAGGGCTATCGACAGTAACGTCGTTGGTTCGACGCTTACTGGCATAACTCATCCTTCCATCTTTTCGGGAAAATTTACTTTAACTTGTTAGATATTTTAAATGCTTTGAAACTAGCATATACTCTGAGAAGCAATAATTAAACGCATTCCATTTATGTTGAAGGTTAGGTATTCCTTTATCATGTGCATAGGGAAGATGTGGTGCAGTACGTTGTTTCTATACTTAGGTTTATGTTCTATGGTTAAATGGCTGCGTGTTCGCTGCGAAGATAGCAGATAATTCTAACATGGAGGCGTATTCTCACTGCTCAAGAATTTGCGAACTGTATCGAGGACTGAATATGACCTTCTACCTACTATTAATTTATTTATTTCAGTGATTCCCCCAATTTTCCCAAAACTTCTTAGTGTCCTCGTTTCAATGCAAATTATTAACACGGAAACTTAATTTTAATTTCGCGCAGAGTACAACACATAAATACGATGTATATAATGATTTTCATTACGTTACTGTCGTATTATTATATTGTGGTATATGTGAGCTTTTTGAAACGATAGATCTTCTGCCTACTCATTAGTGATTTAAGTCATAGTGTATATAACGACATACATATTTTCGTAGCACGCTATGTCGAGCCTGGAATCCCTTCACTATAGCAATCCTAGTGAACTTGAGGCGAACACATCTGGCATCTTCCTGGATTGCTCCATAGCGAACGAAAAATAACACGTGAAAAATTGAATTAATGAAACATTTGACCGTGTATTGTCGGTGCATTTGGGTCTATAGGGCATAACACGGATAATGAAGTTATTGTTGATATCGGGCAATATGCTTAACTAAGCAGTGTAGTAAAAATAGTCGTAAAGCAATGGTTTGTTTCAGACTTTTAAAGTACTTCAACTTCAATTGTGCAATCATTATATATAATAAATTATTTCATTTGCTATCGTTATGTATATACCAACCTATAAACCAGTTGATTATAATAAATTAACGTCGTAACTAAGTCTGTGTTATATTTGCAATAAGGCATACAGTGCACCATAAAGGTTTGCATTTTCGATATAAGGCAAGCTGTTTGTTGCGTTGTGCAAACACATTAAATATCTGGTTCATTTGCAGCTGTTGATAACGTTGTTTATATTTTATCTTGACAATGACTAACGGAATGAAAGCTTCATACTAAGCACAATATATACTTAGTTAAGGTCGTGGTATGACATTAGATGCGATACCGTGACCGTTGGATTGACATATGTGGGACCTAATCTAAACAATGAAAATGTGCTGGCTTCCAGAATTGTTGCGTCAGTTTGTCAAGACCCTTACGGTAGCGATCCATTGTATGATCCCTCAGGAAGGTTGTAATAATGTCTGTGATTGTTGGGACGCTGAACTTTAACACGTTACGTGTAAGCAACCATATATTACAACGTTCGATGCAATTGGTATTCTTTGATACAGAATAAAGCCTATAACAATAGCTTCAGATTAAATATTTTCGTGACCAACCTTGGAGTGATTTGTTTTTTTGCCCTGTGAACCGGGTTTCGATAATCCCGATATATGTTTTGCTTATTTTCAACATAACGCCAATGCCATTGTGACTAGTTTTAAAATGAGTACACACAGTATATTTCCAAGTCTTTGACTCGATAACCCCGCATAGCTTTACTGAATATATAACATTTCAACGGAAAATAGAAAGAATACAATTTAATAGGATTGTGATTTATGGATTTGCCGTATTCGTGAATTTTGGGACATTGCGTGCAGTATATTTCGCTATTTCACATTCCCTCGCGGTCAAAACCTCTCAACATACATAATTTCATAGCGTAGTTGAGGAATTAGCGATACCATGCAGCAAAGAATATCGAATAGTTTTATTAACTTTGTTCTATCGTCCTGCACTGTGTTTGCACCCAAGGGCATTCAGATCCACAACCACAACACAAACTTGAGGGAATCATTAACGGTCTGATATTTATACTTGGAAGGGTTCGCATCGAAATTTCAGCTGATGCCGTTAGAAACGGTTAAACGATCGATCCATACTCTCGACCACACATCATGGTTGGTTTTATGTCCAACTAATATCGAAATTAGAGTTATGCTAATATAGATAAAACACATGCTCAGCTCCTGCTTTTATCAGATTGATGTCGCCTTTTTAAGCTTGCCTACAGCAACGTTTATATTCTTACCTTATATTCTGCAAATGTTAAGCTCCTGTAATTTATATATTCCACTTTAGGGTATAAACACATCTCTTCAAAAATACCTCGATATGAAACTACAGCGATTTTCAAAACTTACCAGATAAATATAGTACATGCTCAACGCATCGCTAAGCAAATTTTGATTAAAAGCATGTTTCCGCAAAATATGTGTTGACAACGATGAACTTTTACGCTGTATCCATCGTCCGGGGAAACAGATTTCATCCGAAGAATATTATGACCATCCACCTGTCATTTTAAACAAATTTATTTTAAATATATTCTATTTTGGTGCTATCACTGGGGTTTGCGATTCAACTGTTATAACAACTCTAACGTTGTTCACCATAACAAACTAATTTAGGCGGTCGGTACTTGACTCATTGATTTTCGCTGATTGCTTTGTAGAATGCTGAATTTTTTGGTTTGTGTATTTTTAGGGTTGTATACTTTCGGCAGTTTATATACATCATTATTTTCGAATTCTGAATTAACATGATGTTTGTATAGAAGAAAAAAAATCAGACGTTTTACTGTATGATCAGTGTTTCACACTGAGTTAGGCTACTCCATATTTTATTATTAGAAAATAATTTTGCATTTTTTCATAAAACTATATATATATCATATATTGAGATATATATACACATATATCGAGATTGCAGTGATTAAGCTAAACAATCCGTAAATTTTAAATAGCTGACAAACAATCCACTGCGGAATAAAATTTAGTTAACAAGACGGGGAAATGATTCGTTACTGGATACGAAATCGGATAGACGCCAATCTTTCTCGGATCTTCTGTAACCCGGAGTTCACACACTTTGCGGTAAACTGAATACATCTGCAATCGTGCTCGTCGCACTTTAAAATTGTTGTTATTATGTGTTTTCTTCAATATATGAAATTAAACTTCTTACTTCTAAATTAAACCCAAACTGAACCATTCGTTGCTAAAAGTCGATAAGCGAGTTTTCCGTTATAGTTTTGATGGCTTCAGTGATATCGCCCGTTTACACGATTCTTGGATATCGGCGCGTCGCGAAAAATACCCCAGTGAATAAGTTTTGTGCTGAATACTCGCCAAATCGCGAAATCAACACTGTTGGCAGAGCCTTCATTAAGTGCAGAAGATCCGTTTTACAGTTATGCCTAGTGTCTTGGTTATTTAATTGTGCTTTCTTAGCGAAAAATCTTCCTACTCTGCGCGAGCATGGGTAGCCAGCGTTTGGCAAAACAGCCTACTCGATGTCAGTAGTATGGTCGGAAAATTAGAGAAGCATTCTGCGTGGTTTTACCCAAAGTATTGAAACGTGACGGTGTTAGATACCTATTCATTTCCATCCACCAATTTGCGTACGCTGCGATGGCAAGCCAGTCTTTATAGAACAGAAACTTAGGGGGACCCGCGTACTAAGGGTTCGATGGGGATAAATTTGTGTACGGTCGAATCGTTTCTGCACAGTGTTGCCAAATTTTCACCCGAGAGATCCGGACGAGTATAAGTAATGCTGAGGGTGTGGCGACAGAACAAGGGTGGCTCGCTCTCGGCACGAAATGACCACGATCATCGATTGTAGTCTTGATGTCTTCATTGGAGTCACTTAGGTCAAATAATACGTGTATGATTATTTTTATTAAAATGAGACGACTATTTTTTTGTTAAAACTGTTTTCGATGGCTAGACAAGTAAAACATTTATTTAACGTTATTTACTGTAAGGAATTCGAAGCAAAAAATTTGAGCTAAGGCGTCAAATAATTTGCTTGCTCAGTCAAACTATTTGTGAAATGCTATATGTACGAACGTTTGGGTCAAGAGCACACAGACGAAAAAATTTGGGTAGGGGGTGTACGATCGAAAAAACCTGGGGACGGATATACGACATCTTTCAAAGCATTGTACGGTCATTACAGGTTGGTTACGATGGACACCTTCGAGTCAGAGTGCGGAGCTAGATATGTTGAAGTCAATTAGCTTCACTACCAAATGCATTGGGGAAGTACTAGGATGGCTGATGACCAAATTATATCTTATATTGAAGTAGAAATCGCCTAACTAGCGAGCCGCCTAGATGATGTCCCTAGTATCTTAAAGTTGCGGCTTTTGAATGATGTGTTCCTTTCAGTCCGCTGTTCTCAATACTGTCGGTACACAACACCAGACTTTAAACTTGGTAAATTGAATGTATACTGATTAAAAATACATCTTTTAATCATCTGAAGCGTTTGAAGCACCGTTACTGCTGACAACCCAACTGTCGCGTATTTTTTAAAATACAAAACTAATTTTATGATGTAGATTCAAGTATAGTAAATTATCTATCACCCAAAAGAGCACATTTCAAACACCTAAAATTACTGAACGCGTAATTTTTATCTAGCTAAAGAATTTCAGTTAAATTAAAAAAGCCTCAGTGAATGCAACGATAGGTGATAATTGCTACAAACGTTTAACGTTCTTCCAGTTGAGTTATACTATTCGATTTCTTCTAATATTGTTGCACATAGTCAGCAATGACCAAATGAAAACATCAGTTTGGTTTGCATTTTTATGGGTTCTAATCATTTTCAGCAAGCGCTAATCTAGAAATCCGGAGTACATTGCCCGGTGTTGATATATTTAAATCGTTTTATTATACGAAATATATTTGTTGCGAAGACGTATATACTAATGAATGCGACTCAGCGAGCAGCGATTACTAGAAACATCGAATATCTTTTGCAAAACCTAAATCCGCAACAAGTGCTACCGATATTAGTCCAGGACGGGGCTGTAACATTCGAAGAACATAGCGAAATTACTGTAAGCGATGTCAAATGTCAAAAAACGCTTGAGATGCCGTGTTAATTCTGTTATTTTCACAAATTGGTCGCTATAGTCCCACCAACAACCCGCCGCAGCAACACAAAACTTTTTTCTGGTTTTCATAATTATGAGGAGTAAATTTCTAAGTTAGGACCGCCTGTACCCCCAGTACCCTCAGTATTAAACCTGATTCATCTTGGATAATCGGGTACAAATACGGTATCGCTGAGTTAAATTTCACAGACAATTGTATAATCCCAATATTTTTCAAAAAATTTATAAGACATATTTGGTACTCGGGTGGGTCTACCTGCGGCACCGCAACCCGAGAAGCAGGCGGGGCGGGCCAATTTCGTCGTACCTTGGATTGTGCGGCGGTGGGTTCAGACTGATCGCGATGGCTTACGTGGTGCAAGCGGGAGCTCGTTAGCAGCTGTATTATTAAAGTAACGAAGTGCAAGCAACCCAAACTCAATTGAGACCGTGGAAGAAATTCACATAAAGGAAACATTTTTAACTTACTGGACGTTTACATACTTTGTTTGGATTATCTCTGTGACGCTTTTTCAAACGGTAGTAGCAATGGAAGCGTATGTACAATAAGGATCAGCATAACGTAATCCGACTTGCTGTGTTTTTGTTACATTTCAGTGTCTCATCTCTGATATTAACTCAATTTGGCGATGAACAAATTCTATGACATAAAAATATTGTTAAATTCGAAATTCATATAGTTTATAGCAGATAGTGTAAAGATCTGGACAACACAGCTTAGAATCTGATATCTTAGTCTTAATGTCTTGACCATTAAAGTGCAGAAAGCCTAAAATTGGTGCTTGCAAAACTGTCCTGAACGTCTTTGTAAATTTCATGTCCGTACTTTCCACGAATAAGGATTTGTTTGGAGAAATGATCAGTTTAGCATTTAAATCAACTAGTAATTTTGAAAAAAATGCAAAAGCACAGTTATCTCTACTCTGTTAGCAACATTTGTAGTGCTTCTATATCTGCCTAATAAGGCTCTTCCACTCTGCTAAGAAAATTTAAAATGCTGAAGAAATTAGGCGATAATTCAAAAAAACACCGTCTCATATAGGAAGAGTTTATGGCATGGGGAAGGGCCATACTCTTTCCTTATGCAATATCGGTTATGGCATAGGTGAATAAATTTAATTTTTCCATTAATATTTATGGAAAGTTTATCCACGTTCCTCTGGAGATTCAACGGTTTCATTACGCATATCAATTTTAAAATTATCAGCTATACAATTTGTTCACTTTCTGAGCAACATGTAGTATTAATCCACAACAAAGACAGAGTATAGTATATATTCTGAATTCGTGAAATGGACTGTACGGCAGTTTTACAACGATGAACGCCTAATATTAATGATCGAACACAGCAAAATGCATTCCCAAAAACTTTAAGGGTTCTATTATAGCTTTTGTTGTATTCAAGCAAGTATATAGCTACGATCCAAATGGACACGCTACACATAATTGTTGGTGACCGCAACTTATCGATTTATATATGTAGGCTAAAGTATTTGGTGTTTATAATATTGTTAGTACTATTAGATTTTTATTCATAAAGGCATCTTTATTTGCAGAAAGTTGGTCGATATGAAAGTAGTCAAGATGTCAACCAACGGGTAATAGATCTTCTCCTTAAACGAGATTGTTTCGATTCGTTCTGTGCTGCACTTAGACAGACTAAACAAGCTCATATTGCCAAAGCTTTAATAACAATTTCGGAAGGTCAAGCACCAAGCCTCGACGATGGTAAGCTTTATGAATCAGGATTGTTTGTCACTACCGGTACTTAATCCTGGCTATGGTAAGTTTTGTAATACAGAATTGTTATTGGCGATCAGGCACAGGATCCTGGGGATGACAGAATTTTTGATTCAGAATTGCTTTACCGCGATCAGGCAATGATAATTTTTGCGAATCAGAATTGTATTTGGTGATCAAGCACCGGATACTGGGGATGACTAAATTTTCGAATCAGAATTATTTTATCGCGGTCAGGCACCGGTTCTTAGCCATGATATTTTTTTGTGAATTTGAATTGTTTGTCGGGAAAGGCACCGCAGCTTGGCGATGCTAAGGTTTGTTAAATCAGAATTCATCGCGATCAGGCACCGGGTATTTGCGATGGTCAGATTTGGGAATTAGAATTGTTTGTCGACATAAGGCACCGGGGCTTGGCGATGTTAAGTTTTGTTAAATCAGAATTTATCGCGATAAGACTACGGGTATTGGGGACGGCAATTTTTGAGAATCAGAAACATTATCGGTGATCAGGCACGAAATACTGGGGATGACAAGTTTTTTGAATGAAATATTTTTTCGCGGTCAGGCAGCTGGTCTTGGCGATAGTAAATTTTGTGAATCAAAATTGTTTTATCGTGATCCGTCACTGCCTCGGCGGTTGTATATATCATGGCACTGAAGCCTGGTGATCAGTCGATATTTATCTTTTTCGTTATAAGATCAGTAAAGTCGCTTCATAATCCAGAGCAGCGTTATGTCCACAATGTTCTATGCGGCCACATCTTGGTTTTTCATCTTGACAATTTAAAACGACTAGATTTTGTTCGCGACACGTGATGTTGATTTAAATTATTTTCCAAATTATTCTTCCAAAACCCAATTTAAATTAGTCTTGCATATCTGGAACTAAAACAAGGCGGCTTGACCCGAAAAAATCACTGGCATAAAATTCACCTAATCTTAAATATTTAAAACCTAAAGGTTTTATTTTGCCTTTGCCCAAAACGAATTTAAAATCAACATTGAAACCAATTTTTATCTATTTTGACTACATCCTAAAATACAATATATCGTTGTTCCTTAATTTTCGCATTGAGACATCTAATGTATTATGAGCGAATACAAGTAGGAATTTCAACCTGAAATCCTACTTTTAGACTGTTACAAAGTCAATATTTTGTGCATCAACACACACATCCCCTATGGAGAAAGTTGTCCCAATATTTTACTTGGATATGCTTTTTACTTTTAGCGTTATGTTTTATATCTTCTAATATAAATATTTTTGAATTTTTATGAAACTTCGTTGAACTTTTTCGAAATGCAATGTGTTATAGGAGCTATGTTTAATCATTGATTAAAAATGGTACAGTGAGAATTTCAACAAGCGCATCTGTTTCATATTGAACGAGAAATGTACAGTTTTAAAGCTGAGTAAAAATACACAACACGAAGAGTCGATGGCAGTTTACACTGTTGTATAGCGTGACTCTTCAGCTTTTCTATATTAACGGCGGCAGCACGATCCCACGACACGTTGGATCATAAACATGACAGCCATACTATTGAAAAGCTGAAGAATGTGACACTCTTTAGCACTAACTATCATCTAACTATCATCAGCTACTGATAAAACCATCATACTGTCGATAACGACTTAAAATATACAATGTACAAGTAAAACTCAGAATCTGTAATGCCAAAACTGTCTTTATTCTCCATTCTCTTAACTTTTAAAACACCAAGCACTTCAGGTCACTTTACTCATTCATAACAATTTTTAAATTAATTAGCTTTTATTTCTTAATTTTAGTTACCGTCGAAGACGGTGCCAATCTTAGATGAATCTTCGCTGCCAAACTTGGAAGGTCGAAGGATTTTGAAATTCGGTTTATCCCAGAAATAAAGTTTAATGGAGTGTTTTAAATGATACAGGCGAGAAAGTTTTGTCATGTGCAACGTACTATTTGCACCTATATACATATGTATACAGCGAAGATATATATATATATTTTCGCTTAGAATTTAACAAGATCCGTGTTTGTCGGTTTTGGGAAATGTACCATTGAAAAATTTAAATAAGATCACATTGTAAGTCCAAATAAGCACTTTGCAATAAGTTTTGCGTGGTCGTATAACACAGAACTTGTTGCGCCATAATGTGTGTTGTTGGACCGAAACCCAGTGCAATGTCAAATTTATTTGAAAATGTCACTAAATTTCTGTCGGTTTTGAAAGATACAAACTCTCTCTCCAAAGCTTTTATTTTGATTTGTGGAAGCTAAAACAAATATAGATGATAGTTCCAAGGCTTTAGCATTCTTCATTATGCAGTATTGAAATTAGCTTTTAAAACTAAAAGATTGTGCAAAAACTGAGGTGCAAAGCGGTTAACTTTTTCTCTCTTAAACTAAAACGTTGTTTGTACAATCTTGAACAATCTTTTGCTCCCACCGCAGATCGAACCTAGATCGCTGGTATCCAAGTCTTGTACGCTAGTCACTACGCTTTTTAGTAGCTGTAGCTAGGTTCCTTGCGGATACGGATAACAACACACATACAAACGCACGGCGAGCGACAATCTTGGCAATTAATTCGCAATTCAATGTAACCTGTGCCAAATGTATCAATATACTTCCCAAAGGGTTCAGTACTTTTATTGAAATATATTTCGCTTTTTGCCAGGCTCCGTATATTAAACTGTTTCGAATACTCTTCTTCCTTCTTAAGATTCAACTTGTCTTAAAATCAATATGGTTTCCAGCACCGCTGTATGTAGCAAAATTGTAATACCATGCGTTTTGTCTCTGCAATCAGCCACTTTGCTTATCAAACACTTGTCATGCCCATATGCGTGACTTTAAATGTCGAGCTACAATCTTGACAATTAATTTGCAATTCAATGTAACCTGTGACACATGTATCAATATACTTCCCAAAGGGTTCAGTACTTTTGTTGAAATATATTTCGCTTTTTGCCAGGCTCCGTATATTAAACTGTTTCGAATACTCTTCTTCTTTCTTAAGATTCAACTTGTCTTAAAATCAATATGGTTTCCAGCACCGCTGTATGTAGCAAAATTGTAATACCATGCGTTTTGTCTCTGCAACTAGCCACTTTGCTTAGCAAACACTTGTCATGCCCATATGCGTGACTTTAAATGTCGAGTGACAACCTTGGCAATTAATTCGCAATTCAATGTAACCTGTGACAAATGTATCAATATACTTCCCAAAGGGTTCAGTACTTTTATTGAAATATATTTCGCTTTTTGCCAGGCTCCGTATATTAAACTGTTTCGAATACTCTTCTTCCTTCTTAAGATTCAACTTGTCTTAAAATCAATATGGTTTCCAGCACCGCTGTATGTAGCAAAATTGTAATACCATGCGTTTTGTCTCTGCAACCAGCCACTTTGCTTATCAAACACTTGTCATGCCCATATGCGTGACTTTAAATGTCGAGCGACAATCTTGACAATTAATTCGCAATTCAATGTAACCTGTGACAAATGTATCAATATACTTCCCAAAGGGTTCAGTACTTTTGTTGAAATATATTTCGGTTTTTGCCAGGCTCCGTATATTAAACTGTTTCGAATACCCTTCTTCTTTCTTAAGATTCAACTTGTCTTAAAATCAATATGGTTTCCAGCACCGCTGTATGTAGCAAAATTGTAATACCATGCGTTTTGTCTCTGCAACTAGCCACTTTGCTTATCAAACACTTGTCATGCCCATATGCGTGACTTTAAATGTCGAGTGACAACCTTGGCAATTAATTCGCAATTCAATGTAACCTGTGACAAATGTATCAATATACTTCCCAAAGGGTTCAGTACTTTTATTGAAATATATTTCGCTTTTTGCCAGGCTCCGTATATTAAACTGTTTCGAATACTTTTCTTCCTTCTTAAGATTCAACTTGTCTTAAAATCAATATGGTTTCCAGCACCGCTGTATGTAGCAAAATTGTAATACCATGCGTTTTGTCTCTGCAACCAGCCACTTTGCTTATCAAACACTTGTCATGCCCATATGCGTGACTTTAAATGTCGAGCGACAATCTTGACAATTAATTCGCAATTCAATGTAACCTGTGACAAATGTATCAATATACTTCCCAAAGGGTTCAGTACTTTTGTTGAAATATATTTCGGTTTTTGCCAGGCTCCGTATATTAAACTGTTTCGAATACCCTTCTTCTTTCTTAAGATTCAACTTGTCTTAAAATCAATATGGTTTCTAGCACCGCTGTGTGTAGCAAAATTGTAATACCATGCGTTTTGTCTCTGCAACCAGCCACTTTGCTTATCAAACACTTGTCATGCCCATATGCGTGACTTTAAATGTCGAGCGACAATCTTGACAATTAATTCGCAATTCAACGTAACCTGTGACAAATGTATCAATATACTTCCCAAAGGGTTCAGTACTTTTGTTGAAATATATTTCGCTTTTTGCCAGGCTCCGTATATTAATCTGTTTCGAATACTCTTCTTCTTTCTTAAGATTCAACTTGTCTTAAGATCAATATGGTTTCCAGCACCACTGTATGTAGCAAAATTGTAATACCATGCGTTTTGTCTCTGCAACCAGCCACTTTGCTTATCAAACACTTGTCATGCCCATATGCGTGACTTTAAATGTCGAGCTACAATCTTGACAATTAATTTGCAATTCAATGTAACCTGTGACACATGTATCAATATACTTCCCAAAGGGTTCAGTACTTTTGTTGAAATATATTTTCGCTGCCAGGCTCAATAAACTGTTTCGAATACTCTTCTTCTTTCTTAAGATATACTTGCTTAAAAAAATGGTTGCCAGGACCGCTGTATGTAGCAATTGTTAATTGCATACGTTTTGTCTCTGCAACTAGCCACTTTGCTTATAGAACACTATCATGCCCATATGCGGACTTTAAATGTCGACAACCTTGGCAATTAATTCGCAATTCAATGTAACATATCAAATTATCAATATCTTTCCCAAAGGGTTCAGTACTTTTATTGAAATATATTTTTTCGCTTTTTGCCGCTCGTATATTAAACTGTTTCGAATACTCTTCTTCCTTCTTAAGATTCAACTTGTCTTAAAATCAATATGGTTTCCAGCACCGCTGTATGTAGCAAAATAATTTTAATACCATGCGTTTTGTCTCTGCAACCAGCCACTTTGCTTATCAAACACTTGTCATGCCCATATGCGTGACTTTAAATGTGGAGAGACAATCTTGAGAATTAATTCGCAATTCAATGTAACCTGTGACAAATGTATCAATATACTTCCCAAAGGGTTCAGTAACTTTTGTCTTTGAAATATATTTTCGGGTTTGCCAGGCTCCGTATATTAAACTGTTTCGAATACCCTTCTTCTTTCTTTAAGATTCAAACTTCTCTTAAAATCAATATGGTTTCCAGCACCGCTGTGTGTAGCAAAATTGTAATACCATGCGTTTTGTTTCTAATGCAACCAGCCATCTTTGCTTGATCAAAACTTGTCATGCCCATATGCGTGACTTTAAATGTCGAGCGACAATCTTGACAATTAATTCGCCAATTCAATGTTACCTGTGACAAATGTATCAATATACTTCCCAAAGGGTTCAGTACTTTTGTTGAAAATATATTTCGCTTTTTGCCAGGCTCCGTATATTAAATTGTTTCGAATACTCTTCTTCTTTCTTAACATATCAACTTGTCTTAAAATCAATATGGTTTCCAGCACCGCTGTGTGTAGCAAAATTCTAATACCATGCGTTTTGTCTCTGCAACCAGCCACTTTGCTTATCAAACACTTGTCATGCCCATATGCATGACTTTAAATGTCGAGCAACAATACTTGACAATTAATTCGCAATTCAACGTAACCTGTGACAAATGTATCAATATACTTCCCAAAGGGTTCAGTACTTTTGTTGAAATATATTCCGGTTTTTGCCAGGCTCCGTATATTAAACTGTTTCGAATACTTCTTCTTCTTTCTTAACATTTTCAACTTGTCTTAAGATCAATATGGTTTCCAGCACCACCTGTATGTAGCAAAATTGTAATACCATGCGTTTTGTCTGTACCAACAGCCATTCTGCGTATCAAACACTTGTCATGCCCATATGCGTGACTTTAAATGTCGAGCGACAATCTTGACAATTAATTCGCAATTCAATGTAACCTGTGACAAATGTATCAATATACTTCCCAAAGGGTTAAGTACTTTTGTTGAAATATATTTCGCTTTTTGCCAGGCTCCTTAATATTGAACTGTTTGAAATACTCTTCTTCTTTCTTAAGATTAAACTTGTCTTAAAATCAATATGGTTTCCAGCACCACTGTATGTACAAAATTGTAATACCATGCGTTTTGTCTCTGCAACCAGCCACTTTGCTTATCAAACACTTGTGATGCCCATATGCGTGACTTTAAATGCTGAGCGACAATCTTGACAATTAATTCGCAATCAATGTAACCGTGACAAATGTATCAATTTATTTCCCAAAGGGTTAAGTACTTTTGTTGAAATATATTTCGCTTTCTGCCAGGCTCCGTATATTAAACTGTTTCGAATACTCTTCTTCTTTCTTAAGATTAAACTTGTCTTAAAATCAATATGGTTTCCAGCACCGCTATGTGTAGCAAAATTGTAATACCATGCGTTTTGTTTCTGCAACCAGCCACTTTGCTTATCAAACACTTGTCATGCCCATATGCGTGACTTTAAATGTCGAGCGACAATCTTGACAATTAATTCGCAATTCAATGTAACCTGTGACAAATGTATCAATATACTTCCCAAAGGGTTCAGTACTTTTGTTGAAATATATTTCGGTTTTTGCCAGGCTCCGTATATTAAACTGTTTCGAATACTCTTCTTCTTTCTTAAGATTCAACTTGTCTTAAGATCAATATGGTTTCCAGCACCGCTGTATGTAGCAAAATTGTAATACCATGCGTTTTGTCTCTGCAACCAGCCACTTTGCTTATCAAACACTTGTCATGCCCATATGCGTGACTTTAAATGTCGAGCGACAATCTTGACAATTAATTCGCAATTCAACGTAACCTGTGACAAATGTATCAATATACTTCCCAAAGGGTTCAGTACTTTTGTTGAAATATATTTCGCTTTTTGCCAGGCTCCGTATATTAAACTGTTTCGAATACTCTTCTTCTTTCTTAAGATTCAACTTGTCTTAAAATCAATATGGTTTCCAGCACCGCTGTGTGTAGCAAAATTGTAATACCATGCGTTTTGTCTCTGCAACCAGCCACTTTGCTTATCAAACACTTGTCATGCCCATATGCGTGACTTTAAATGTCGAGCAACAATCTTGACAATTAATTCGCAATTCAATGTAACCTGTGACAAATGTATCAATATACTTCCCAAAGGGTTCAGTACTTTTGTTGAAATATATTTCGGTTTTTGCCAGGCTCCGTATATTAAACTGTTTCGAATACTCTTCTTCTTTCTTAAGATTCAACTTGTCTTAAGATCAATATGGTTTCCAGCACCACTGTATGTAGCAAAATTGTAATACCATGCGTTTTGTCTCTGCAACCAGCCACTTTGCTTATCAAACACTTGTCATGCCCATATGCGTGACTTTAAATGTCGAGCGACAATCTTGACAATTAATTCGCAATTCAATGTAACCTGTGACAAATGTATCAATATACTTCCCAAAGGGTTAAGTACTTTTGTTGAAATATATTTCGCTTTCTGCCAGGCTCCGTATATTAAACTGTTTCGAATACTCTTCTTCTTTCTTAAGATTAAACTTGTCTTAAAATCAATATGGTTTCCAGCACCGCTATGTGTAGCAAAATTGTAATACCATGCGTTTTGTCTCTGCAACCAGCCACTTTGCTTATCAAACACTTGTCATGCCCATATGCGTGACTTTAAATGTCGAGCGACAATCTTGACAATTAATTCGCAATTCAATGTAACCTGTGACAAATGTATCAATATACTTCCCAAAGGGTTCAGTACTTTTGTTGAAATATATTTCGGTTTTTGCCAGGCTCCGTATATTAAACTGTTTCGAATACCCTTCTTCTTTCTTAAGATTCAACTTGTCTTAAAATCAATATGGTTTCCAGCACCGCTGTATGTAGCAAAATTGTAATACCATGCGTTTTGTTTCTGCAACCAGCCACTTTGCTTATCAAACACTTGTCATGCCCATATGCGTGACTTTAAATGTCGAGCGACAATCTTGGCAATTAATTCGCAATTCAATGTAACCTGTGACAAATGTATCAATATACTTCCCAAAGGGTTCAGTACTTTTGTTGAAATATATTTCGCTTTTTGCCAGGCTCCGTATATTAAACTGTTTCGAATACTCTTCTTCTTTCTTAAGATTCAACTTGTCTTAAAATCAATATGGTTTCCAGCACCGCTGTGTGTAGCAAAATTGTAATACCATGCGTTTTGTCTCTGCAACCAGCCACTTTGCTTATCAAACACTTGTCATGCCCATATGCGTGACTTTAAATGTCGAGCGACAATCTTGACAATTAATTCGCAATTCAATGTAACCTGTGACAAATGTATCAATATACTTCCCAAAGGGTTCAGTACTTTTGTTGAAATATATTTCGGTTTTTGCCAGGCTCCGTATATTAAACTGTTTCGAATACTCTTCTTCTTTCTTAAGATTCAACTTGTCTTAAAATCAATATGGTTTCCAGCACCGCTGTATGTAGCAAAATTGTAATACCATGCGTTTTGCCTCTGCAACCAGCCCCTTTGCTTATCAAACACTTGTCATGCCCATATGCGTGACTTTAAATGTCGAGCGACAATCTTGACAATTAATTCGCAATTCAATGTAACCTGTGACAAATGTATCAATATACTTCCCAAAGGGTTAAGTACTTTTGTTGAAATATATTTCGCTTTCTGCCAGGCTCCGTATATTAAACTGTTTCGAATACTCTTCTTCTTTCTTAAGATTCAACTTGTCTTAAAATCAATATGGTTTCCAGCACCGCTGTATGTAGCAAAATTGTAATACCATGCGTTTTGTCTCTGCAACCAGCCACTTTGCTTATCAAACACTTGATATGCCCATATGTATGACTTTAAATGTTGGTATTTTAGCGTGGGGTGTGTGCGGGTTATTTTCAGTGTGATTCTAATTCTGTATAAACAGGCTGAAGTAAGCTAAATGTAAAACCTCGAGGTAGCTAATATTTTAACGATATTTCTGCTGATTTCCGTGGAAATTTGACGCTATGATACTTAACCCATGCTTATCGCCCATGTGCAATGTCCAATTACAGTTAGTCCTGTTAATTAGAGAAAAACGCAATATTTTTTAAATTCACAGTTTTATAGAAAAAAGGGCCCTGATTGGGCTGAGGGGGAAAATCAGAGAAAGGGCCCCCATCTTTTCAGTATAGCTACCATAGTCTCTGGACCCCCAATTATCTCTTACCCCCAAAAGAGATCTCTTCGTGGTCAGCGTCGCCCCTTTTCAGGTATAACCTCCTGATGATGCTAAATTATTCTTTTATTTGGATTTTTTGGGGTATAGAGGATATTTTGGCAAATTTTTTTCCTAAAGCTCCGCTTAAGATCGTCACCTGCCCTAACCCCCCATGGACCAGTTTTTCTTTCCTGCTCTTTGCAATGGAAAAGGTTGCAGGGCTCCAGCTTTTTAACGGGGTTCAGGAGGGGGGCACAATTTCAGGGGTCGCATTTGTTTAGAAATATGGATTTTGGTTTTTTAACCTTTTTGGACATAAGTTTGGATTGGGTTGACCGATTGGGCTCAAATTTGGATATGATATAGAAAATGCAATGGGCTATATGGCGATGCATGGCGTGTCCGTCACAAGAAGATATCGCTCCCGATATCGGGAATGCAAGCGAAAAATGGATATTTTGATGTTTGGAAATTAGGTTTAGACTGGGCTCAGTTTTAGGGTAAGCTTGAAGCTTAGGTTAGGGTATCCAGAAATACTGCACCGGCAAACGCAGGCGAGGAAGCACCAGTACTGTGCACCCGAAACCGTGGCAGTTAGCGAGCGCAGCGGTTTAGTGCGGGGGGTCCGGGGGCGGCAGCCCCTGATTGGTCTTAGGCTTGGTCTAAGGCTTAGGCTTAGTCTAAGGCTCAGGCTTAGTGTAAGGCTTAGGCTTAGTGTAAGGCTTAGGCTTAGTCTAAGGCTTAGGCTTTGGCTTAGTCTGAGGCTTAGGCTTTGGCTTAGTCTAAGGCTTAGGCTTAGGTTTAGTCTAAGGCTTAGGTTTAGTCTAAGGCTTAGGCTTATTTTGTTAGGCTTAATCTAGAACTCTATAAGAAAACGGATTACAGACATTGGAACTAACCTCTAGACGCGATACATGTTTCCGATTTGGGCAATGAGTGCACCGACAATATTTTCAGCGAATTGTCGTCGCCATCGAAATTCAATAAGGGTTCGCTGGAACAGGCTATGAGGAACACCTTGGCGTCGCCGAATGAAGGTTTTCAAATTTCCCCAGAGACCATCAATGTTTTTCGTATGGGCGTCGGGATTGTCGGGATTAAGGAATTGGCGGTTATGGTGGTTGACCGTGGTGTGAGTATATTGCTGGGGGCTAGGTAGGCGGTGCAGTCCTTGGATGTGGGTCTGGAAGCTGTCGATGATGATGCGGGTACCCGGTCGGATATGTTGAAATATTAGAGGCATGATTGTGTTGATGGTACGATTGGGGACGTGGAAAAGTAGACACTTGCCCGTTTGTCGTTCAATCATGCCCACCACCCAACCATGCTGACGACGTGGCATAACGCGGTTGTATTTTTGTCGAAAAAACTTCGACTCGTCAACTTCTACGTCGATACCGGGACCACCCAACATGCTGTTTTGCCAATGATCACGGTCGTAAGCCACAGCGACATCCCTACAGTAGTTGTACCAGTTCGTAATGGTATCTGTGGCTACCCCTGTTTGTAAGCGAATGAAGTTTGACGGCAAGTTGTTGATGTAGCCGAAAATGATCACGAGTGTCGTTTCCAATGTGATCCGGTCACCTGCAAAAAATGAGCCGCTTCGAATAGATAATTTGGCTCGGCAATCTTTACAGCGCCATTCGTACTTGTCAAGACGCGCGAGGTCATTACGCGCAGCCAAATACATCGCGTCGTCACATGTACATTGTTGGTTGTTAGCGATAGTCTCCATTGGGCAAGCAGAACAATAGTATTTTCATATGTACTTGTTCTACGCACCATTTGGTTATAGGTAATGCGCAAATTGTTAATATCAGGTTCATGAAGTATAGTATTAAGGAGCAAAATGTTAAATTTAGTACTTTGAGGTCTGCCACGTGCTGCCATAGCTTAATATTATGCTGTAAAATATAAAAAAATGGAAAATAAATCATCAATCGGTCAATCGAGCGTTCCCAAAGGGTTACTTCCGAAGTGGTTAACTGTTCTTGCGTATAACTTCATAGGGAGGCCAGATATATCGATATGAATGGTACCATTGAGTTACTCCTGTAATGTTGGATCGATCTAGGCATCATGTCTATTTCACAAAGAAAAATTTTTTTTCCAAATTTTCAGGTGACATTTCACAGGTAAAAACATTGGGACCATTGGGTAAAAACAGAAAAAAATTTTTTCGGAAAATGGTCGTATGCGGTATTTTTGAACTCAGCTTGTCGAGCAGAGTCGATTGGTACCAATTTCAACGCCGTACGACCATTTGCTGATTTCCCCCCAGCCCAAACAGCGTCGAAAAAATTAACCTATTGTACTATTTCTTGGTTTTACCTTTTACTACCTTTCTTTACGTGTAAGCTGAACGAAGAAGCGGCAATTTAGACAAAATTCGTGTAATTCAGCATTGGTTTTTTAATCACACCTTGTGACAGTTAATATATTTGTGTTGCTGTATTAACAAACATAGCTAATATAATGATATTTTATCTTTTGATAGCTTTTCTGTATACCATTACCTTTAATTAAGCAGTGGCACAGATTTCTTCTCAAGTTTGGGAGGAGACAATATGTTTATGGAAATATTTAAGCTGGGATTTTGGCCATAAGGTAGGTATACAGAAGGGTTTTGCTCCCATATCGCCAGATGTTTGGGGGCACGCATCCCCCATCCCCTCACCCCCCTCCCCGTCCCGAATCTGCGCCTATGTTATTAAAGTCCAATTTTCGCGGTAGGTGGGTATTCGTCGGCGAAAGCGCTTAGAATCTATTACAAATTGTTACAAGTAGGTCCTAAACTAGCTTAATGTAATGTATGGTTATGAGTAGAGAAGTTATGCAAAATATCTGGAGTAATTTAAAGAGTTTTGGTGTGGCTGTAATTTCACTGAAAATTTCTTAGCTAGAATATTTAAAATGCCTTTTTACTTATTTTTAATTAAATATCCTGAGTTAATCATGAAAGTCTATAAAATATATCAGTGGGCCGAAAAATGTGTTGCATCATTTATCAGTGGTATAAACTAAAACTATGAATTCGACGGCGCAGGAGTGTAACCACATAGGTTCAAGTTTCCGGTGCACTCCCCCAGGTTCTAGCTCACTGCGGTCGGCCTAAATATAAGAACCCCGTTTTGTCAGCCAGCTATCACGTTGTCACGTTTCGGCATATTTATATTATGTTTTTAACTGACCGCTTCACATTTCACATAGCGGACAAGTAATAATTTAGTTCTGACCAAACCCACCACTTTTCATCACGTAGTTACGCTCCTGGGACATCGTCCCTAGTCGATGGCTCCCGTATACTCCAAGCAATGCGAAAACTTAATTTGGCCAAAGTATAGTTTTTGATCGCAAAGGTCGAATATATCTAAATTCATCTACTAAGTTATAGGCAATGATATTCGTCAACTACGAACCATTAACATACCTACAAATACCACATCAACTCAGTTGCAACATAAAACGTACAAAATTAAGTAATCATTATTTTAGAAATTTTAATAAAAACTTAAATTATTTACGTTAATGAAAATGCAGGAACTATAATAACTTAAAACATTTATTGAAACAGAGCGAGTGAAGCGAGGGGAGTTTCCACAGAAGAGAGAAAATCGTGAAAATTTCTTTTGTCTGACGATGTCATTCATAACTCTTCTTCAGGTGGATGAATTTCGATAAATTTTTTGTTTCATAGCAAAAATGATAAACGATGTGCATTTAGTTGAACGCGAACACATCGGGGTGAATATGGCAAAAACAGGTTATTTAATGGTTCGTTGTTAAATCTAGCCATGCGAGTCCCGATGTTTCGTAACTGATACCTCGGGACACAGGTTTCGCAAGGAAAATGCAGAATCAGGTCATAGAGATCTAGTAACTCTTCCGACAGCTAATTTTGTGGGATCGCTTCCAGTGCCGCGGTGGGCCCGGACGGCACTTTACCAGAAATATTGATTTTTCAAATTTCGGCATATCATTGTGTGGTTTTACCTTACAACAAGCTCCTATTAGGTTATAGAGCACGCTAGATACGATGGCTTTGCTGTCTGGAATACAGATTGACTGTATTATACCTTTTCATATTGTTTCAAGGGGTTTAAGACTAACATAATTTTTATAAATGTAGTGTGTTTTCATTTATTTGGTTATGTGTTACATGCAAGGCAGAAAAAGGGGGGGGGCAACATATTCGAGTACGGCACGTATATTTCATGCCTTTTCATTTGTTTTCAATACGTTTAGGATCAAACATTTCCCGAATATAGTCTATCTTCAGCAAGTTTGGTTACGTATTGCGTACAGGGCATCATGTATAAGCTATATAGTTTTTGGGCAGTTTGAATACGATTGGTCCGGTCATAGAGGCCACTGTGTATATTTAATGCCTTTTCAGAGGTTTTCAGTGAGTTTAGCGTCAATGTATCGAATTTCCAGAATATAGCAGTATTCAATAGTTTGGTTATGTACTGCCTGCATTGCATCAAGAATTGTCTATATAGGTGTTTCGGTATGCTGAATACAATCCTTTGGTTAACTAGGAATCAGAACAAATACTTCATCCGTTGTCAGTTGCACGGATTTCGTGGTCAACGAAGTTTTAAGTTTTTCAATGGTTTCAGTGTTCCATAAATTCTACGGTGGCATATTATACATGAAACACAGCCTATTACAAGTGATGTTTTATGTATAATATGTTACCGTAGAATTTCACCAAAGTATCAATTCACCAACGCTCGCTCCGTTTCACCATCGCATGCGAGATACTAATATAGTTAATGATTGTTTAAGAGACCTTCATTATATAGCTTGTAATGCTTAAATTTTGTTACAGTACTTGTGTAACAGGACCGTTCCGGCCCGTTACGTGTATTTTACAAGATCTTGGAGTTAAAATAACTTAAATGCGTCTCGAATCTAACCAGACACAGCTTGAGGGAACAAAATTTTCATGTGTAGCATGGTGCCATGGTTATCGATAATTGCATTGTTTGTTGCTATATTGTACATGCATTTTGCCATTGCTATGCTCTTTGTCATTGATATAACCTTTGCTAAATCTATGCCACCACCAGGGTATTGGACCACCAATTAATACTCCTACCAAGTTCTTGGACCAATATATCCGTAGTTCTATCAACTTACTGGACCCCACGCTAGGCGGGTTAGTACCGCATGCGGTTATATATTTGATGTATATATATATTGCATTCAATTTTCTGAGCAGATGAGTTGCATAATAAATGCTTGCAGTACTTATTATATGTGTTAACTTTTGCATTTTTTGCTTTTGAAATACTTTTTTTGATTTTATTTTTGTATTTTATAAACTGATATTTGATATTTGTATTTCACGCTAGAGTTAGTTTGCAGCTTACAGGATTTGAGTTGCTATCTTGCCCTGTCATGTTTTTAGCTATTATCAGACTGCGTATTGTATCCGGATGCAATAGTAACTAGACGTTTCGTTGGCACCGCTACCTATAAAACATTTTGAATCTTGCCCTGTCATGTTTTTAGCTATTATCAGACTGCGTATTGTATCCGGATGCAATAGTAACTAGACGTTTCGTTGGCACCGCTACCTATAAAACATTTTGAATCTTGCCCTGTCATGTTTTTAGCTATTATCAGACTGCGTATTGTATCCGGATGCAATAGTAACTGGACGTTTCGTTGGCACCGTTGGCACCACTACCTATAAAACATTTTGAATCTTGCCCTGTCATGTTTTTAGCTATTATCAGACTACGTATTGTATCCGGATGCAATAGTAACTAGACGTTTCGTTGGCACCGTTGGCACCGCTACCTATAAAACATTTTGAATCTTGCCCTGTCATGTTTTAGCTATTATCAGACTGCGTATTGTATCCGGATGCAATAGTAACTAGACGTTTCGTTGGCACCGCTACCTATAAAACATTTTGAATCTTGCCCTGTCATGTTTTTAGCTATTATCAGACTGCGTATTGTATCCGGATGCCATAGTAACTAGACGTTTCGTTGGCACCGCTACCTATAAAACATTTTGAATCTTGCCCTGTCATGTTTTTAGCTATTATCAGACTGCGTATTGTATCCGGATGCAATAGTAACTAGACGTTTCGTTGGCACCGCTACCTATAAAACATTTTGAATCTTGCCCTGTCATGTTTTTAGCTATTATCAGACTGCGTATTGTATCCGGATGCAATAGTAACTGGACGTTTCGTTGGCACCGTTGGCACCACTACCTATAAAACATTTTGAATCTTGCCCTGTCATGTTTTTAGCTATTATCAGACTACGTATTGTATCCGGATGCAATAGTAACTAGACGTTTCGTATGGACCGCTACACATAAAACATTTTGAAATGTGTGCTATATATTACAAAATTTATTAACTTACAACGTTTGTGATGTTTATAGTGTACTGTTTATAGAGATCAAAAGGGTCACATGGTGCTTGGATCTGGTGTGCTAAGATGGGTCGTGTCTGGTTGAAATTTGCATGGTTCGGCTAAAGCTCACTAACATTTGGTCAAGGCTAATTATACTGGTTGAGCAGCACCACCTACGGTGAATAGTTGTTATCATAATGTGAAACAAGATGTTATACTTATGTACAGATTTTGATTTCTTAAATGTTTGGCAAGTCTTTGGAAATTGAACAGTTTTCCATATGCAAAAATGACCAAATATGACAGCTTGTGGAAGCTTAAATCTTTGAAATATTTATATTTTCGTGGCACTATGATTTTCATGTGATCTCGTTATATTGGGAGGAATTACTATATAATTCAGAATGAAACATGACTCTATAGCATCATCCGAATGTTTTGTTAACTTAGCGTCTGACAAATTCAATTACCAATTCTGTTACGATTTCTTAACAGCGAACAACGACATTTTGTTAGAAAGATTTTCAAATCTGAAAGCGTTCTTTGCTAACCTAGATGATTTGAAGTTATACAAACGTATTTATATTTTTATCAAAGTATTTAGAAGTGCATTTAGACTATATGAGATATATTAAAAATCAGCAAATCCATGGAATTTCACCGCAAATCCATGTAATCAGCAAATCCATGTAATCATCAAATCCATGTAATCATCAAATCCATGTAATGCATCATTTACGATAAGATGCGTGCGCCAGGGCCAAATTATGTCACGCGTCCAACTCAACTAGTTCGGGTGAACTATAGCTTAGCTGGACTACTATGGTACATTTTTATGGCTTAGCTAGTCTTAATGTGACAAACAGAGAGCTTAGCTAGGCTCTACGTGACAAACGGAGCGTCCGGCTGAACTGTCAAATGAGAAATTTTATTTAGTGTTGTGCTTAATGTAATAGCAATTTGTTCTATAGTATTTTCACATTAATTCTAAGTTATATATTTGTTTTAATATATACAATTAACGTTTTAAGCTGTATGCCGCTTTTGGAGCATTATTTAGATACGTATAATGAAACGAAATGTTCGCGCACTAAATAGCCACTGGCTTAAGGTATAGGGCTAAGCTAAACACCTCGTGACAAAAGCACAGTCCGGCTCAGCACTCGATGATAAATGCATACCCTAGCTAGGCTATTCAAAATTTTAATAGTCGAGCTGGACTGTATGCGTGACATAGTAGCTAGCCCATTTGAATGCGTGACATAATTAGGACCATGCGCACGCACCTTATTGTAAATGATGCTTAATTTCACCGCAAATCCATGTAATCAGCAAATCCGTGTAATCAGCAAATCTATGTAATCAGCAAATCCATGTAATCAGCAAATCCATGTAATCATCAAATCAATGTAATAAGCAAATCTATGTAATCAGCAAATCCATGTAATCAGCATAACCATGTAATTTCACCGTAAATTTAAAATCGAATATTTAAGTCAGTTTCAGCTTTCATCCCTAGAACAATTGTTAAACGATGGTTAATGACTAAACAAATTTATTTCTTTTGTTGGACTTTGCATTATAACATATTAGGTACGGAATCATCTCAAATCTATATGTCCAGCTATTCCCTAACAAAGTTATAGCTAAAGATAAATAATTTTGTAGAAGATGCATCTTAATTTAACTTTCAATCCTCTAATGTCTGAATTTCATTTCTGTACAGTATAATATTTGACAAACTAAAGTCAATGTTTCACACTGATCGCGGCTCCTTTGCATTGTTACAAACGACATAAGAAAACCACTGAGCTATCTAACAGATCTGTTTGGTCCCTTGCGACGAGCCTCACAAAGCAAGCGAATAACAACGAACGTGCAGTCATACGTCGCGCGACAGGATCAGCTAACAGTACGGCGCATTGCCCGCAGTTTATGTTTGGCACCAGTGGGCATGAAAGGGTTAATGGACAACTGATATAACAAAAATCTTCTGGCTTCTGCCATTTCGGTAGTTTATATTTAGCGCTGGTTATCATTATTCAACAGGATTCAAGAGAGCAGCCGGAATACTGGTTCTGGCGAAAATACTGTTGTGCTTGGTACCCAAGCAAGATTCAAAAACGATACCTGATCCGGAATTCTGGCTGTAAAATTTTGCTTAAAATTGTTTACATCTTATTCTTTAATTTTGGTTTGAACATACATTCTTATGTGCACGTACTTATGACCATCTAATTTAATTACTCCTACTGAATAACACCTATTGAATGAGCTATATTTATTCGAGGCAAGAATAGACGCATTATAAAAAATGCCTTTTAGCATCTTTAGTTTCTTCAAGTTCCGAGAATAGGCAACCGTCTTATTACACTACATTAAGTTCAAAGTAAGAGTCATTTTCAACACATTTTATATAAATGCTACCTTTACTCCATCCTTGATTTGTTATACTATTACATAGTTTGATCATACAGTTTTTCAGTTTTGTGTAAAATTTACTGTTCAGGTTACCGGTTCCGGTTGCGGCTAATCTCAGTTTCGGTTATTACCTTTTTCAGTCATAAATGGGTCGTATATTGTCTACTTTATGTATAATTTTATTTAGTTTTTAATCTGTAAACGTAATATGAGTCCAAGATTCGGACTTGCACGCTTCAGCTGGTACATTGTATTCTTGTATTTCTAATTGCTGTGAGTTTGAAAACGGAATACTTTTCGAAATCTTATGACATTGTTTGCTATCATCACCTAGTCTATCCGTGTTCGCTCGTTTAGTTGTAAATCATACAATACGTTGTGGAAGGCTATAACATACTTTGATTTAGACTGCAATGCAGAGTAATTTTTCAGTTTTCACGTTTACTTTATTTGTCCAATACCGATGCCTTTCAAGCTAGCTGCGCTAGGATGTGCTAAAGAGCAGTACGTTGTTGATATTGCGAACTGTAATTCAGGTCAGCGCAACACTGTTGCGACAAAATGTTGCATTTCACGACATCAAAGTTCTGTTGTATTTCCATAAAAATGACGTATTGTGAAAGTTTTATAACGTAAAATCAAGGGAGGCTGCATTGAACATTGTAAATAAATATTGCTATCGGCTCCTGTCTTGCTTTGGGCTTAGTCGGGGAACAGTACTGTGTTTTATTTGCATCTACTTTCTATCGTTTTAAAAGTAATGTTAACGACATTAGTTATAATCCGCCTGTGTTAATGTGATGGGCATAATGGTTACATCTTTACCCTTGTCCGCATGAATCAAGGTGTATTCCGTACAATTATGAAAAAACTTCTCATTCGAGGCGGCTCGCGATTTGTGGAGCTTCAGGGGAGGATCGGGCTACCTTCCGGGAGGGGGTGGGGGGTGGGGGTTGGGTTTGCGCGGGTGGAGGGACGGAGGTTCCGAGCCTGAGGAAATGGTCCAGATCTCTCCCTATGAGCCTGTATGGTGCAAATCTGTTGAAAATTATGGTGTTGCTCAACTCGGCCAAAGATTTATTTCAAAAATTTGTGCAAGTAAAATATCTTTCGCAGCTCCAACTTTTCTGCTTTATTTGTTGTCTTTAAATTTAGTATATTTGGTACTCCTATGCTATTTTCGTTTTAACCAAAGCAAAAATGTATTACAGGTACAAAAAAAGTCCTAAGATACATTCTAGAAGCCAAAAATCAGTTGTAGCTTGCTGAGGCATCTGTCATAAGCAAGATATTTCAATGAAAGTATATTGTGAAAATATAAAATACTTAGTTTTCAGTTTTTGGTCTTTTGGATATTATATGGCACAGAATCTTGGAGAATACGCCAATACTATTAAACCCCTAAAGTAAAATTGTTACGAATTTTGATACCTAGGAATCTTTTGTATGTATGCCAATGACCATATTGCATACAAGGTGAATTATTTACATAAATAACGTACACATCATATTTTTACTTTTGAAACTTGGTTATGTCTATACCTATATACTTGAAACAATCATTAATGAGCATTTTCTTAATGCTAGCATAGCTTTTAACGGCATGCCTCGTCCACATGGCAGACTCATATACAACGCTGCTAAAATAATAAATTTTGCGCAAAACATTTATTATGCAACTCGGATGCTGAACAAATTTGATGTAATATATGCCCTATTATAACCCCTGGAGTTACTCTCCCCCCGAGCCTGGTGGCAGTATAAATTTTGTGGTCGATGAGCCTGGTGGGGTTATAAAATCTGTGGCTCAATTACTTATCGGGGGTATAGATATAGCGGTTCAAGATATTGTAGGGTATAGATCTAGCAGTGCAAGAACATGGCGGCCGTAGAAATGTTCAAAGATCTAGTGGGATGTAAGGATGGTGGTTCAGGAACCAGGTGGAGTAAGAATTTGATGCATAAGAACCTGGTGCGGGTAATAGCCAGTGGTGTAAGTTGGTTGGGGTAAAGATAGATCATGTTTATTACACACCAAGTGAGCCATAAACCTGATAGGGTAAGGCCGAAAACGACCGTAGGGTACGGCGGTCGATTTCAAAAGTGTCATACTCTTCAACAGAGTCAACTAGTGTTCAGCGTCTACCAATCATACTGCGCATAAGCTTTGAACAACTTTTACGATAATTCACATGTATTTATTTCATCGCATGATTTGCAAGCAATTTGAAATCAATGCTATTAATGACGTCAACATTTGTCAATGAACTCAAAGGTTCGTTCGATACTTGCTAGTTTTGTAAATGAGTTAATGAAACCGGATCACAGGAGTAGTCATTAGAATCAATGATGGCATAATTTGAAAATTTATAGAAATGTTTGTACATCACTTGGCAGTTTTGACAATTAGTCAATGAAACAGGATCACATGATTAGTCAGTGGAATTAAACGTGTCAAAATTGGTCAAAGTTTGAACAACACTTTGCAGTTTTGATAATTATTTAATGAAATCGGATCACAGGAATAGTCAACGGAATTAATGGCGCCAAAATTTGGCAATGAATTCAGAGGTTTGCATATTGACAGTTTTGATAATTATTTAATAACGAAACCGGATTACAGGAATAGTCAATGCACTTACTTATATAGCCTGACGCTTCCGAGTGAAAACTTGCTGGTTACTACTTAGTTCATAGCGTCAACAAGAGGCCTGGGGCCTATTCCCCAGTTTCTGCTGTTTCTCCTAGCTTAGAACAGCAATATTTTTACCTTTTAATACGATGATCCAGCCCATGTGAACTTTAGTGGGCAAAGTTTAATGCATGCCATGCCGTTGTCGATATACTAAGCCTAAGCCTTAGTCTTAGCCTAAGTTAAGGTCCCTATATGAGCCCTGTACTAAGAGTAAGCCTAAGGTGGGGCTTCCCCTCCCCGAGCACCCCGCTCTAAGCTGTTGTTTCTTCTAATGTTATAACATCCGGCCCCTAAAGTTGACATAGGTCGTCGATCCAATCATTCGACCAGCATAATACGTTGGTGCACCCCGGCTAAAATATTTGGGCAGCGCATGTGGCCTACAACCGTGTGTATACATTGGGCCGTCTTATTGAAGGTTACGTCTATCAAACAAATTCGACAAAGATTCCTTTTTGTTTCGGCTTATCTACCCATTATTTATTATACATATTTTAAAAGAATTTTGTGGTAAGCATGACGATGTTGAATCTGAGGCCCTACTCTAGTTATATATATTTATATTTATGCGTATATATAATGTACACATATATACATAGGCAAGCAAACCGATTTCAGTTCCTCTCTCCAGTCAAAGTGTCCTAAGTACCTCTGATTTAGGCAAAAAAGGTTCGAGAAAACAAGCACATCATAACATATCGATAACCTGTACAGATACTGCAGCCAGATCAGGTTTGTTTCCTAGAATAACTAAGGCTCCATATTGTACAGGTTTTGCAAAAGGTTTTCCTAGAATTAGGTTATAAACATAACGTGTTATTCATTGCTACTGCTGTTAATTGTGTTCCAGATTTGAGTCAAATAACCAATTTAAGAAATATCAATATAGCATGTAATCTAAAAATTGCAGTGATCGGCAGTGTCTAATGTAATTAAATAGAGCTTCAATTGTGTTTTGATGGCCATAATTGTTTTAATCTGATTCAGTAACTGGAATTGTTACTCTTGAAGTAATCAGCTTAAATTTAATAGATAGGCCCGTTTTCGTCATAAAAACTGTGGTTTTACGATGATAAAATTCAGTAAGTTGCTGAAACTACAACCAATCGCTACCAACTTACAAAATTTGAATAGTTGCCTTCGTAATAATAATTGTCGAGTTCGTGCACGCCATGAATGCAGTGGCCATACGGCGCAGATATTCGTTTGATCATTGTCTAAAGTACAGTTATAATGCTGAGATAGCTAGTTAATTATGAAGCTGCACAAAATAAATATAGCCGTATGCTGTAAACAAGTATCAAGTGTGGGACCAAATATGCGCACAATACGAGTAAGCGAGATTTCAAGCAAGTTGTGATAATAACAGCATATATTTTTTTCAACGTTAATTTATAATTGGTAGCTAGCACTAATGTACATACATGCTAAAGGTCCGAAAAGTCCAAAAAGGGTAGTCGTGTCTTCGGAGGTGGAGGGTGGTTATTCTCTTGGATGAGTTGAAGAATTCCCCCCTACCTACACAGTTGAAGAATTTCCACCTCCTACCGACTTAGGCTTAGGCTTAGTGTATGTCTCATATAAGGACCTTAGTATATCGAGAACGACGTGACCTGTATTTTATTTCCGCAACTCAGGGTTACTTGGGCCAACACGATTGATATTGATATGTAGTACTACGTGTAAGAATTTTTCCTGTGGTACTCTGTGGAAGAATTTTCCCCTTTACTTATTGGGGGAAATTCTTTAACTGATCCATTCTCTTAGAGGTTCAGCTGGCCAGCGGAGCGCAGGTCGTCGGGAGGCTTCGGCGCCTATGTGTACTGCACCTGCGGCGCCGTCAGGGGGTTGTGTTACCTGTCAGGAAGTGGTAACCGAGTCCTCAGCGAGAAGAGGGTCGGAGTTCCAGGGGGATAACGCCCCTTACCAACTTTGAGCATGTATGACTAATGCAGCATAATACTAGCGAGTATAAAAAGCTAATCACAAATAGTGTTAAGCAACGGTGTGAAAGACATCGGTCATATGTTAAACTGCCGGCTGTCAATAATTTTCCGGCCGTTAACGGCAGCAAGAATACCGTTGGCATATGCGAAAGCAGTTGGTCAACTGTTATGGGCAGTCCTCGGCCGGCTGTGGCCTACACATTTATTCCTACATATCAAGTGAATTAAATCATACTACTGGAATTTTGATTATATACAGTCGCTCGTAACCAACATGCAAAGATTTTGGACGGCTAGTGCCAAACTTGTATACTGTTTTACCGTATTTAAGCAGATATTATTATGTTTATTATTGAAGTAATATGCGTCAATGTTTACTGATAGATCTCAAAGCCGGATTAGCCCAACCACTAACTAAACATAGTGCAGTCTTGCTATTACAGTCAACCTTGGCGTAGAAATCGGCACCTTAGCCGTTGCATTATACTCCGACCAAAACCTCTAAATGGGAATCAATAAATATTTCGCATAGACGCTCGCGAAACATTTACGAATGTTAAATTTGTGTCGTAGTATTAAGAAAGGCTGTTTTTGGTGTTTTTGTTGAAAAGCTCATCGTCCAGCCGTTGTGCCGTTGGCCGGTGGTTGAACCACCCGGCCGACTGTTACTCAACCATATTAATAATAAACGCATTGGCATTGGACAGCAAAAACTAGCATGAACTTAAGGTAATAATCTCTTTTCAGAAAACAAAAATCGATATGACGTCTGAGTGAGAAACTAAATAAATTCGGGAAACTTTTTGGAAGTTTCAGTGATTTCTGGCTTGTTCTATGTGAAATAGTGTAACTTTCATCGAAACATTCGAAGTTCGAAGGAAATTTGTATCATAAACATTGTAAAACACAGCCATTTGATTGCGATAAAATTGCGTTTCATGAAAAAGTTATGTTATGTTTGAAACGTTGTCGTGTGAGACATTTTTATATTGTATGGTGTAGTGTTATGTAATGGCCGGCTTTGATATCGAAAGGCCGGCAGTTAAAATTTTAAGCCGGCTGTCGACTAACAGCCAGCCGACGTCTCAACGGTGGGGCAACAGTAGACTTCTGTCACCTAAGACTTCTCTTACTGCGATATTAATTTAATATTTATAAATGCTTCTTCAGCATTTTTTAAAAATCGAGTCGTATATGAAGGTTTACACGGGTGTCGAATCTTATGAGATTACTATATCCAGTGTCGAATCTTATGCATAGGCTTACTATAACAGTACTGTACTATATTTTGTGCTCGGCGCCGCCTGGCTTTTAGGTCTATAATTAAACAATGAAACGTAGTGGTTTAATAATAAACACATATGTTATATGCCTAAGTTGGTAATAGACGATACAAAATTCTTCCATTTTGGTTATAGAGGATTACGTATGTCTTAAAATTTCCAACAGTGTGGTTTATGATTTGCTTGCTATACAGTAGTAAACTTATAGAACCACGGCGGCCGAACGACGGGCCATAACATCAGACCAAAGACTTTCGCTGCTATCAACGTCACAGCCGACGGCTTTTACAGCCGCTGCCCGGCACTAATGTGCTGCTACAGTCATTATACGGCTATGTTCACAACAAATCTGGTTACTAAAATTTCAAAACGTTTCAGCATTTAACTCAGTTTTCCAAATTCCACGTAAAAATGTTTATGCAAAAAATCTAAATATTACAAAATCTGCCTCAGGTTTTGCAGTCCTACCCTCATTAATATAGCCGCTATCCTTATGCATTAATCCATTTCCGAGGAACACTGTCTCTAAGTTTGTTTAAAATAAAATAATTTGCGATAAATAAGCAGCGCAGTGTCATTATTTCCTTTAAACATTACACAACTATTCTATATCAAGGTGATGCAAATAATAAGCATTTCGACACAAATTACTGTGTCAAAGATGTATTGCTATTAAAATATAAGTTATTATTTGAGTTGAAAACCCTAGGTCACATAAGTCATTATTTCGATGCTGCTAATGCGTTTTTTAAATGTGTCTGGCAGAAATGCGATAATTACGCATAACAAATTGCTCAAAGTGAAAGCTAGACACCCACCAGAGCCTACTCTTACTGGCTTCACATACATGGACCGAGGTTCGAAGTTCCAGTGGAATAACTGGGTCTTCGGCGGGAGGCCTTCAGGCCCCCAGGGTGTACGGGGATCAGCAGGGGTTGCGCTATGGATTCGGTTCCCACGGCGCCTCCAGGGCGGAGGGGCAGGGCGATTTTTCAGGAGGTTTTGTCACGCCTTCCGGAAGTGGGGGTGGGACTAGAGGTCGGAAACTCAGGAGGGGTAAAGCCCTACCGAACATGATGATTATCTATGGGCTTCATCGTGTTTTACGAATGTACCTTCAAAATCCACCGTTTATAAAATTGCTATTTTATTTATTGAATATCTTTTGTATACCCTATCATTTTATTACACAGCAAGTGTCACTTAGATTTTTAGTAAATGATAGCTTACTGTTTGTTCTCTTCTTCTCTGTATGGAATATTAATGCAGATTAAAAGAAATAAATTAATATTTGTAGTTATTTCAAATACCGTTATTTGCAAATTATGTTGCAAATTATGTTGCAAATTATGTTGCAAATTATGTTGCAAATTATGTTGCAAATACCGTTATTTTCAACAAACAAATGAGTGTATACTTCGAGTTTGAATGGCTGAGCGCTCATAAAAGTTAGGTTTTAAAAGAGCGAAAAAGCATTAAACCAACAAATTTCTGTAATTTGAACGTTTTCGATATAAAACCTAAACCTGAAATTAGGAAAAAGCATATTGTTGAAATATTTGGCAATTTTGACGAGATAGATCGCCAGATAGCAATTAATTCTGAGTTTTACAATGAGTAAAAATAATGTGGTTCATGAAAGTGATTCAAGCATTAACTTAAATGAACTTTTTATGGAAATACAGCAATAAAATGAATTTTAAAAACTGCAGTAAATGCCACCTTCGAAAGTGTTAGAACAGTTAACATAATTGTAAATCAAACAAGGTAGAAAACGCTGTAACCGCAAATTTTTTCTAGCAAATTAATGAATCACGCTTAGACACATATCATTTTTATTTCACATAAAAATTACTATAAACAATTTTTAATTGCCGCTAGGCCATTTGGTTTTTAATTGGATGTCTGTAGTTGCTTTTGCTACAGTATTTTGCTATATCAGTGTTTAACATCAATTATAAAATAACATTCAAAACAACATAAGTTGCTTGTGTCATGACTTGATTAACACATTCTTCATTTTTTGTGCGTACATTTGGTCATAAAATAACTTATATATTTCGTATTTGAAATATTTCCAGTGATATTGTGCCCGTCAACCCTAAGGCTTCAGCGTAGCAGCTATTAATTTAGGCTTCTGTGCGCTGCAAGCTCAATTTATCGATATCAGCAACATAGACTTTAATTATACATAAAAGCACTGAATACAAACGAAACAAATATGCGCTCATAGAATAAACTATTTTTATGTATAAAGATATTTTATTTCCCACCCATTTAATGAATTGAGTCATAACGAATCACCGAGCATTATCGACTGTTGATAATATGACTGACTAAAAATTCCTGTCAAACTTTAAAATAGAATAGATGTCAACGTTATCACAAATGTTTGTCCAAATCGGAAATATACAGCAACACCTTCGCAAACTTACTTATTATTCATAAAACACTTCATTATTATGTTTTGGACAAACAATCTAGTCATAATGAACCATCGAACAACTTAGTATTTTCGTTGCTGAATGTCACCATGTAATGTGCATAAGTATTAATAGCAATAATAATATTGGCTGTAAAAAGCTTACAGCGAAGGTTTTGAGCTAATAATGATTAAAAAACTATAATAATTACGGTTCCTACATGCTCCGAAATGAATTCAACTGTGTAATAAGGGCATCTGAGCCTAATGTATGATAAGAAAGTAGTGAATATAAGTTAACTCAAACATTATTTGCGTTAGAAAACTTACAGGGAAGGTTTTGGACTAAAATTACATAAAAATTCTGTAGTGATACGGTTCCTATAAGTTCCGAGATGATCTATGCAGAGTTGCTCTATACACCCAGAGTTATTAAGATTCTATACGCACTCATAGAGGAACGTTCAAAGTGTAACACATGACAATTTAATCTGTACCGCAACAAGCCTACTAATTAAACGCAGCTGTTCAAGTTTGATTGGTATTGGTAATAAATATTACAAACTGGTAAATAGTAGTCAAACTTACGTATGTCAGCATGAATAAATTGACAAATCCCGGTATGACGGTGAATCCTTCATAGTTAGGGAAAGGATAGACACCGGGTGTATGAAATGTTATCTTGAATCCCATAGTGTCCAGCAAGGCAGAATAATATTCGGGTTTTGCATCAATGGTTAGCAACAAAGCTGTAACGAGTTATTTGTAACGTTCCTCGCATTAGAAAATGCCATGAATTTACAAATTACTAGCTATATATATAGCTTTATATATATAGGTATATATATAGCTATAAGCAATAAGTTACGTATTGCTAATTGTTATATTTGAAACCAAACTAATAATGGGCTTGCAAGGTGGCAAAATGTTTGGGAAAGCACAAAGGACAGCGTTTACAACACAAAAGTTGCGGCCAAAATTTACAATAAAACTTTACCAGTATTTTAGATCAGTAATAAACGCTAACTGTAGGCTACAATGAAACTGGTGAAATAGAACTATGTACACGTTTGAAGCGAACAAATGCTTAAATAATACTCAATACAATATTGGCCACAATCGAGTGTGACTTACGTGCGCGCGGCGAGAGAACAAAAACAAATTATAAAACTTCAAGATTCTATTTTTTCCCGAGAAAGTTGCGAGCTAGCAGTGGTCAATATTATCGCGAGTAGTGCAGCTATTGTCTAGCTAACAACGCTGTACTTTTCAATAGTGCTAGCGGCGAGAGAACAAAAACAAATTATAAAATTTCACGATTATATTTTTTCCCGAGAAAGTTGCGAGCTAGCAGTGGTCAATATTATCGCGAGTAGTGCAGCTATTGTCTAGCTAACAACGCTGTACTTTTCAATAGTGCTAGCGGCGAGAGAACAAAAACAAATTATAAAATTTCACGATTATATTTTTCCCGAGAAAGTTGCGAGCTAGCAGTGGTCAATATTATTTTTCCCGAGAAAGTTGCGAGCTAGCACTGGTCAATATTATCGCGAGTAGTGCAGCTATTGTCTAGCTAACAACGCTGTACTTTTCAATAACGCTCACGAAAAACACATTGATGTACCAAAAAAAATTTCGCAAAAATATATGCTAAATAACACAGTAAGTTCTCAAGACACGGAAGCCAACATGGTTTCGGATCTCTTTTACACACATTCACTTAGCAGCAAGCCTATATAACTCATAGACTATAGGCCATTGAAAGCATCCACTGTCGTATTAAACTGGTTCATTTTTAAGCATATACAAAACGCCGCTTAACTTGTCGCAAATTTCAGCATACGATGAAATATTGCATTAATGTTGTGTGTAATTTAGTTTAGTTTAAACTGGTTCATTTTTTATCATATAACAAAACGCCGCTTAACTTGTCGCAAATTTCAGCATATATACGATGAATATTGAATTACATTAATGTTGTGTGTAATTTAGTTTAGTTTAAATTGGTTCATTTTTAAACATATAACAAAACGCCGCTTAACTTGTCGCAAATTTCAGCATACGATGAAATATTGAATTACATTAATGTTGTGTGTAGTTTGGTTTAGTTTAAACTGGTTCATTTTTAAACATATAACAAAACGCCGCTTAACTTGTCGCAAATTTCAGCATACGATGAAATATTGAATTACATTAATGTTGTGTGTAGTTTAGTGCAAATCACAAGTAAACCGCAAATTGATAAGTTTAGATTGGAGGCAAAATACAACTATTACAAAAAAAACTCTTAACACCAAATGATTATTTATGAGTGAACATAATCAACCAAAAAAATTTCGTCACTAATGTCCCATGTGTTCCCTTCGTTCTTTACGTTTTGCCACACGATTATGTTTCCTCGCAAATTTCATGTTTTTCAAAAATTTGGGATCCACACCACGCATCGAAACCGTTCTTGTACGTTTCGGTCGTGGAATGCCATTGCGATGCTCCTTACGATGCTGATTGTGATCGGTATGATTCTTACTCTTCGCCATTACGACAGAACGGCAATGCAATTATTATAATTTATTAATATTAATTTGTAGAAACTGGTAACAAAATTACACAATATATTCAACAAAATGAACGGATCACCTTAGGCTATTAAAGACTCTGTTTGGAATAATATTATAAGCCGTGTTGCCTGGATGAGGTAAACTCAATGGCGGCGGTATTCTGTCGAAAAATTACACGTTAAAAGCATGTTACGAGCGAGCAGCGGCCAACGTTTTGAGTGCTGTACATAAAAGAATTAAAGAAGTATGTATGGTAAAAGCAATTTTAAAATGAATCCCAGTACTTTGGCTTCTCCACAGCCCTCCGAAGAGTGAGGGGGAACTTCGGCGCCCCCATGGTCATTCTCGGAGGAAAATTAAAAGTGGGGGATAAATTTTGCTTAAAACTACTAAAAATTTCCATATTTTCATCCATTTTTACTACCGTTAATGTATTTTCAAGCTAAAAAACTATATTTTAGCATTATAAATAGTGGTAATTAATGTTTAAAAAACAATTTGTAAACAAAAGACATAATTTTGTTGACATAATAAATTTTTGGAATTAGTCGAACATGGGGGTTGCGGTCGAGTGGGGGGGACGAACATGGGGTGATTTGGAAACTGGGGGTCCACCCTTCCACCCCCCCACCATTGTGGACAGGCCAAGTACGATGATTCGCAAAGCAATATGACCGCATTGGCCTACGCAACACAACACAAAGTTGTAATATAGTCTGTCAAAACTTGATAATAGGTCAACACCCTAAAATATTTTAACGGTTGCGACAAATAACTAGCAGTTTAAAATTCCCGTAGGCCAACCTCAAGGTCGAAGGAAGTTAATGCTAAAATCAGGTAAAACCGCTTGTTGCTACGAATTAATACACCAAAAACTCAGTAAATCGATAATCCTGTCATTTTGCAATGAAACAAAAAACAAAAAGGAAGCAGACATAAGCAGAATGTAGAAAGTTAACTGTATTTCGTGAATACTATTGTACTAAGTTCTGTTCTGCAGTTTTTTACACCCTGAATTCTCTAACACGGGGCAGCATAACATGGGAAAAACTTGTCCCATACTAAACGCCTAGTTCGACGAATTCTCAATTACCGTGAAATGACTTTAGTGATCAGGGATCCGGAAACAGAGGAGGCAAGTGCGCCCCCCCAACCACCAAAAAAATCAACCTGGACCGACCCGTACACAATTCTTTCTACCACCCCCTCCAGAAAATGAACACAAATTTTGTCAATTTTTCTCAGATTTTTACCAATATCTGGCAATTTACCCAACATTTTCCGTGCTCAGAAGCTGAAACCGGATTTGTTTTTTGTGCAAAATAGGCAAAATAATGCATTTGCACTAAGTTTGGTAGATATGCACACTTAATTAAAATCCATACAATAATTAGACAAAGAAATCCGGATATCCGTGTACAACTTTATATCCGGATATTATCCGCGGCATCAGGATATCCTCACATTGCATCCGTCAGCAGTTGCAAAGTTTTACTGGTTGACAAACCACAAACAACTAGTCTAACGATAAAGAGGATACACTGTTTACAGATATGTTTCCCTAAAACCATTTTGGAAAAGATTTTGCCCCGTGAGACCTACATATTGTGGGTTTCGGCTGTCAACTTTAGCGTATATATTTGCCTTAGGCTAACGAGACGAAGGTAATTCAGGTGACCGTCACAGCTTAACGTTTAGTTAAAACCTAATATTTCCATTTTCAAAACTGTCTTCGTTCTTTTCTCGTCTTTTCACCATAAATCAAGTTATGGCACGGTATTACCACTGCAGTCACAATATATTTACACGCTAATTCAAACTCTCTAATCATTCTTCCGTTTTAATTTTTTGGAGGATTTATAGTAAATTTATATTACAGACCCCCGTAAAAATTTAGCATTTTCCAGAATTACAATTTTTTGAGACTCGTAGATTTTTAATTTTCGATTGATTTTTGGATTATTTATATTTCTGAAACTGACTTTTAGTGTTACAGCTTGTTAAAACAATGCGACCGGCGTTTCCACTGAGAGCGCTATTTGGGAAAATCGTGAAAATTTCTTTGTCTGTCGGTGTAACCCACAACTCACCTTCGTGTGGATTTATTCTTGCCCTTTTGTGCCATTTAGTTGAACACCAAGAGCTCTTTTTAAATTAGTAGCTTGTCTTATCGCCAAGGTTGTGAATTCTAAGCGGCGACATTTGGTTGAACAGTTGAGGAAATATACTATAAAATAAACTTATTGCCTATTTATGGACTCACAATGAGCATATGTATAGAGGATTGAATTGCTCCACAAATTGAGATCAATAACAGCTATACAGCACGAATGGTTGCGGATATGTTGAAGTTTTAGTGTATTTTGGATCTCTTGGGCCGATTCACACACAAATTTTGACACAGTCCAGCAGCGCAAATAATGGCAATAGCAATATACTGTTTCCAATTAAATAACCATTGAATTGCTCTACAAATTTAGCTCACGCTTTTACAGAGATTTTTTCGTCATTTTCATCTATTTCGGGTCCCTTAGGCCCAAATAAAAACCTATTTAGACACAACCCTTCCGCGTAAGTATTGGCAGATTAGCAGTACCCCATCTGTGACAACATAGAGGGTGAATAGCTCTACAAAATTAGTCCAATATCACCCATGTATACATTTATTGGTTATGCATATATGGCCGTTTTCTGGCATATTATTGGGTCTCACAAGCCCTTTTAAAAAGTCCAAAGGGTAAAGGTTTTGCAAAAGCTTAATACTCAGTTTTATATAGCCTTATTTGTTCTACAAAATAAACCTAATTTGGCTAAAATAGCTCCACCGGTTGTTGCGATACAGCGATGAATATATCTTGTCGTACCCTTTTGGCCCTACCCGAGCTCATTCGACCCTCTTTTACGGCCCGAAGGAGCTGGAATTTGTTTTGGCGCTTACCTAAAGGGTACAAATGAAGATTTTAACCTTTAGAATGAGCTATCGCGCGAGTTAATCGGCCCAGCCAAAGTTGAGTTAGGCGTATCACCCCAAAAAGCCCAGAACTGTCACTGTCGGAATGTACCACTCTGGCCAGCGAGAATTCTTCACTATACTCGTTGCACGCACTACTCATAATTCAAATTGTATTTTATATGGACATTATGCACGTTTTTACACATGTGTCGTTTTATATACATGTCTGCGTCAGTATTCGGCTTTCTACGACTGAGATTGTAAAAAATAGCAGAATTCGCTGAAGTTGCACCTTACGTTGGTTAGAGATAACAATTTCTAAGTATCAAAATCAAAAATTTAATGGGTAAAAATTAGGAGGAGAAGAGAGGATTATATACGGCTACTAGAAGTAAGCCGAGGGACATAAGAGGTAAGTATCCTTGCCCCTATTGCTCAATCTCGAAAACGTATATATATGTTTAGACCACAGCTAGAGCAAAAAATGTGTAAAATTTTTAACCGAATTATAATTCGGGCATGGTTTTGGCTATTTGCAGGGTTTTTCTGGCGCAAAAAATCACATCAAAAGTGGAAATTATACGCAACTCTAATACGCTGTTATACTGATGCAATTTGCAATAATAATCATTCTAACCATCGTAACAAGCGTTTTGATTTGTTCAAGGGTGTAGTGGAAACATAACCCTTTTGCGGTATGCCATAGCATACAATTTTCTAATCTGCCTGAAAATCTCCTGGGTGAAGGTTTTTGTCAGAAGTTACGGAGAACTTTCTCACTTGCAAAAAGGTTTTTAGCATTTTTAGTACAAATCAAACATTTATCCAAAAATCACCTATTACTCACATATAATTTATTGCATCATGTATATACCCGTGAGTAACCGGAATGGTTCCGGTTCCGATAAAATTCATGTTCCCGTCGCGGTTACAGCCAAAAGCAAAACCAGAACACAACGTGGATTTTGCTAAATTATAGTTAAAAATTTGCCTATTTTGTCAGTTGCGGAAAAACTTATTCTTTTCTCAATGGTCTGTGTCCTTTACAAACTCCTTTCAAAACAACATGTAACGCGACAAACTGTCACGTAAATGTAAGGTAATTTACAAACGTCTAAGTCGACCAAGACGGCTTTTGCGTTCTTGGATAAATGACTCAAGCTCATTGAGGTCTTCATGCTTATCATGTTTCAAGATTGTTAGAGAATTTTCAGCCTGGCCTACATGCTTTGTTTTCAATAAGTTTAGAATCTCGTGCTCATCCATGATGTTATCATGAGTACAGGCGTCATCAAATTGCTTGATATAACGGTCGAAGTTTACATCACTCTTATACGGTTTTAGATCCCTTATTTCCCTCTCACTTGTATTATATTTGATGCGGATGGGTACCATGTTTACCTCGTGATATCACCGGGCGCACCCTTGGTCCATATTTTGGGGAGAGAACTGTGTTATGAAGTCCATTATTTTTTGATGTTGTTTTGCGACTAAAGTTTTTACCAAAATTCAATACAACATTAAGAACAACTGATCGCTATTCGTGCTTGTAATCCATTTAGGTACACCGTAGTCCGTTAACGGCACAATCGACTTCCTTTGAGGCATATCTGTTTGACAATATTAGTGCCCCTTGATGCTTTTTGCATCCATCGATACCATGTTGTTCCACTGTATTCGTTTCCATAGTGAGCGGTTTACATCGTAGTGATTGGTGCCTAAATGATAAGACAGAATCATCGTCACTATTATTAAAGGCATCATGCATCAAACTATGGTTTCCACCTTTTGTCTGATATGAGCTATCACTTTCGTAAAAATGTACCGAGGTTGGATTTTCATTTTGATTCGTTTCTGTATTTTATATATGCATTTTGAAAAGCATTATTAAATTTCACATTTTGACCACTGCAGGATATCGTACTGGCTGGGTTCCGCACGCCAAGGTCATGCGAGTCTCACATCGACAGTCGTATTGTCAGTATTGCAATTCGTTTCTGTATTTCGTAGCAATTTTCAACTATGGCTACTGGCAAATACTGTACTCGCTCGGTTCTTCAAGCCAAGCTCATGTAGAGTCAAAATATTAATAGCTGTGTCAACGAAATTATTGCTTTCCGTTTGTTCATTTTGGTTTTTCCATTAGACTAGCGCTAGGCACCGAACGTGCTTCATTTCTCACGACGAGGTCACGCGTGTGTTAGCGTCAATAGTAGTTTTCGGAAGCTTCACTATTTCTTACTTTCATAATTCGTGATGGCTCTGCTATTTGATTAACCGACGTATTTTGCCGCTCAGCAGCCACGAGCTCGATTTGCTTTTGCATTTCAGCTATTTGATAGGACCAATCTGCCATTCGGGCATCCGGGACTTTTTGCAAGGCTTGCATGTTTTGTAATTTTATTCTAACGGCATCATTTTAGTTTTATTCATTTTCCACTGAAAGCCCTGAGGGTGGTTGAAGATTTTTAATATCGTTTAGACGTGACCGCGTGGATTCCTCCTCTCAAGCAGGTTTCCGATTAAAGCATTTATTTCGCATGTAGTTATCTCTCCCTGAGTTATTAAACAATTCCTGAACCGTTGTAACATCCGAGTCATTATTAGTAAAAACCTCGGACATACCTTCTTGATCCTGTTGGATACCTGTTTGGCGAATCAGGCTGTCGCAAATGTTGATTTGGATCCTCGTAGAACAATTTTATCGCCGGCGAATTTCGTATAACCGTAGGCGGTGTTCGAAGCATACTGACTTTGCTGAAAATTTGCGCAAATTACTTAAACAGCTACAGCAAGATGACTTTATCGTTAAATATTGGACAATGTCCTGATAATCACAAGCGCTATGCGAATAAAGCCGACTTTTATATTAATGATCGTGCAATAGCCGCAGGCCTAGTGCTCTTGATATGCTGCTGCCCGTTTATTACGGCTTTCTGCACTGATGCCGCAGCCCGTAGATGAAATATTTGACGCGATAAATACCTAGCGCGCGGGAACACTGGGTGATGTGTCGGCTTAATACGAGTTTACTGTTATTTTATGCAAGAAATGTTAGTCGTAGGTTGGGAGGACACTTTTATGACGGCTATCGGTATTTAATCGGGGTGGGGATTAGTCATTGAAGATTGTACGGAACGAGATGAGAAAAGTTGAATGTCGATAGGATGATTGGGTATGGCATGCGTTCTTTCGATATCGACTGATATTTTGCGAGGTGGCGTGACTGGTTCTAAGCACTCAGAATACTCGGAACAAAATACAGTAGGAAAAATATTTATTGTTGGTAAAACAACTATATATATACCATATACAAATAATATGTCCTTCTTTTTAGGCAGTGTTAGTCTCTGGCCAGTTTGAGTTCGAATCTTTTCTATGTTCAGTACCGTTTATTTCCCCACTTGTACTTCTTCTATTTGATCTATTACCCCTTATGGTTTAGATTATTTATTAATTTATTAGTCCTCTAATGAGATTAATACAAGGTATCCGGAGAAGAAATACCCCGTAATACTATACAATTACCTGAACCTAGGTTCTTACATTTGAGCTGTTTATTGACCCTTACCTTTTGTAACGCACACCGGAGAAGAACGCGCGAGAGTTATATTATGAACTAGGTTGTGACGAGAATACACGCGCTAGATGGAACTTTGCCTATCTCGATCCCTCGGCACCCGAGAATGCCGATGGTTGGATTTGAGAAAGGATTGGAACGTTTACGATCGGTCGTCCTAATGCCACGCACGCCCCTCATTCGCCCCTGAACCTCACGAAGTTAACCTCTGTACTATACTCACCAGAGGATTCTCGCTCACGGCTGACGGTCGATTTTAACACTACCTATATACTATTAAGTTATGTACCACTTAATTTTATTCTCCGGCTTAATTCTTTAAGCCAGAACGCCTGTATTTTTGGTATAAATATTACTAGATATATATAATAAGTATAGTATGATACCTATCGATATTTTATACTTATCTACGTACTATGTGATCTTAGTGTTCCATGGTATACAGCGCGACTATCTTGGAATCTAAAAAATTGAACCAAAAGCAATAAAATCCAAAAACTATCTCAATTCACACAAGTCTTTGCATGCTCTGTCGATACCGGTAATAATTCCGTAAAAATTCAGAAATATGAAACGTGTGACTCAAACTCGGCTATTATACAGGCACATGAATAAAAAAGAAGATAACCGTCCGATCACACATATGTATTAATTAATATTGTAAGTACAGGGTTAGCTAGTACACGAAAAAGTGAAAAATTATGCGAATAAAGAGCTTTAGGACTGTTTAGGAGAAAATAAGGAAGAAAGTAACACAGAAAGGGGAGGGATGGTGTAATAAACAAAATTTTATGTAAGCCCGATAATTTGGTATTTCCGGGGGTTAAGAATATGTTTTTGGACGGATTTCGACCCAAAACCCTCCGAAATAACTTAGGTAACCCCCTAAAATTATGTTTAATACAGCTATTTTAATTTTTATTTTATGTTGGAAAGATAGGGGTAGGGGTGGGATCGTAATATTTTATGACGGCTATCCATTATAAAAGTGGGACGGGATTTGTCACCGAAGCTGCAGCGTTCGAGGTGTGGCCAGTAGTATGCCGGTGGGGAGCTCTATGGCTCGCATACTTATAGCGTTTGCTTAACCTTTGCAATACTGCGAAGCGACTGAGAAATGCGCGAGACTATCTCTACTCACTCCCGAATAAACCAAATGTCCACAAAAGCCGGCAATGAAAACGTTTATTACAAAATTAGTAAAACAAATACGTAGGTTCTTGTTTTAATAATAAGGCACCTTGTTTTTGTACCGAAATTCAGCTCACACCTGGTGCTTTTTCCAATGATTTTAGCTCTGATCTTTGATCAAGTTCCCAATATTTCGGTTCTGAGCTCCAAATTATCTATTTTCTGTTTGTTAAAATTTAGGTATCGCTAATTCTATTAGTCCTCTCTTGAAGTTTACACCCTTCACCCCCGACGGCTGACGAAGGTGCGAATATCTGATTACCTCAACCTAGGTTCTTGGAATTAAGCTAAGTACCAGGGAGTAACCGGAATGCCGGTTCCGGCGAAAATCGTGTCCCGGTTGCGGTTCCGGCAAAGGGTAAAAACCATACCGGAACCGGAATTCCAGTTTAAAAAGTTTGTTTGAAATTTTCCACGTTTTTGCTTCATCTGTGATCCAAACATAAGTAATATATATTATACAATGATCAAGCTCCAATACAACCGAGCAAAAGAAAAGATTAACTAAACATTTTGACGTTTGAAACGTAAGTAAGGCACATAATTTCAGTTGGAATTTTTCATAATAACCTGCAGGAGTTTGTTAACAAATCAAAGCCACGTCGATGCTTGTAGCAGCTATTTTGCACATCCAGAAGTCTGTGGGGTACATTTCAATTAAACCGGTCCAACTAGGTAACAGAGTATGGCTTACGCAGAAGTATATACTTAGGGTATGCTTGGCTAACATAAATTGCTTCAAGAACCCACCAATGCGCTTGTAAACTTGGTAAATCAGTCTAAACTGAAGTAAACTAACGTTATCTGCAACGCAGCTAGAAACTGCTTTCTTGGCAAAGAACTGTATTTAGTGAAACTGTGCGAGCAGCATCACAGTGTGTCTCATTTATAGCATTCTGATTAGAAAGTTATCATCATTATCATCTAACTTAAGGGCACTGTTTGTCCAAAACTTACAGGCACTAGCCTAAACAGTGTCCCTGAAAACTGATCAGAAAATTACCTTCTATCTATTATTTTCTCTTAGAATCATATAAACCAATAATTTCAAGTTTCCTACAGAACATGTAACAAACGTTTGTGTAGTAAAAGAAGGCGACTGGAGACAGAGCGAAAGTGTGTATTCTACGCTCCAAGCTTTGTAAGCATATTCGATTTGACGCAGTATGCGCAATGGTGTATAGTGGAAGGCATTTTTTGCTCTGCGTGTCCAAAAATCGACATATTTGATCGATAAACATTATTAGCTTCCTCAGTCTCTTTAAAGTTTCAGAGAGGCAATAATACCATCGCAATACATTAAGTTTAATGTAAAAGTTATTTTTAATGCATTTTAAATCCACTATACCCTGATTTCTTCCATCAGCTGTTTATCTATATATAAATTTCGTAGACCAAGTTCCGAATCCGGTTTAAATGGACGGTTCCGGTTGCTGGTTCCGGTTATTCCCTGCTAAGTACCGACCTTATTTTATCCGTAGCCCCCGGATGGCTGACCACGGCGTTAACTTTGGTGATAGCGATTAAAGAATTAGATTAGGTACTACTTTGATTACAGCTCTTGTGAGTTCATACAGCAGACCCCGGACGGCTGGCCACTGCATGGTTATTTAATTACCTGAACCTAATTTCCTTAGAATTATCGCTAATACGGCCGTTATGTTAATATAATTGCCCCCGGACGGCTGACACGATACGATAATATAAAAACTGTATAGTAGTAGCAAGATACTAACCAGTCATTTTCTCAAAATCTTTGGCCCCCGGACGGCTGGCCAAACTGGCAATAGGCAAGACTCAAGTAGCTAGAGGTATTTCCGAAACGTCACCCCTTACTCACCCGGTCTACTCAAGAATAGCAAGACTTGTTAAGTCGCTCCAGACTAAATTGTTTGCCACAGTTAACACCGAATTGCTACTACCCAGGGCTCACTTACGCTGCTCACCCTGGTGATTCTCACTTGACGCTTTTGGGCCTAATTTGTAATTACTAACAATTTAACCCTATAGTTTTTAATGGGAAAATTATTACAATAAATTAAAGTTATATATATACTTTTTAATTGTACCTAATTGTTTTGTAGTTCTGAGCCAAATTAGGTTAATCTTTCAACCAGGCAATTTAAACGTAAAACTTGAACAACACTTTTAAATTGTTAGAATGTGACTACTGTTCGCGTAATTCTTTAAGCTTCTGGCTATTTAAACCGAAAATAAGCACTACTAATCCCTCCGAGTACTTCTATAACCTCGATATAACCAATACATCAATTAAAATTCGAAACCGACAATAAACGTAGCTACCAAAAATGGAATAGCTATGTCGGCAAAAAGAATTATATTAATTAAAAATAAACATAGGTAATCAATATCGCATAATTCTTTATGCGTTACTATAATTCAAAACTATGAACACCGAAAGCGAGCGCCGTTCTTTGCGCTATATTAGCATTGAAAAACTACTAGTCCGGAAGTAAAACCAATTAGCATAAAATCCAAAATCGCCTCACTGAAAGATGACAGTTTTCCGGCTGATAAACTACAAGAACAAAAGCTAACTGTATGTTAGCTAATTGCATCTTAGTTTGCAATTTATCCAAATTAGCCGGAAAAGAAAACAAAAGGAAACAGAAGGGAAAACAAAAGAAAAAGGACGCAGCAATGAGAGAGAGGTATAATAACTGAATTGGTGGGAACCCGGGTTTCTACGAAAATTTTGGGATTTTTGGGCGGCTTGGGCAAAGGATTTCCCCTGTAGCCTACCGGACCCACAACATTAATGTTATATTTTTAATTTTCCAAAGGGGTAGGGGCTGGACGGTATTTTTGTTATGACGGCTATCGGATATTAAAATGGGGCGGGATTCTTCAACTGAAGATCTGGTGTTCGAGGTGTGGCCAGTTGTATGCCGGCGGAGATAATGGTCGTTGCTTTATTTGGCTAGTGCCTATTTATCACGATAACTCGGTTCGGCTAGCTTGCGGCGCGTCTACTTCGATTTGTTCTACAGTATATACTTCAAATACAAAGTCAACAAAACCAGTATTAGAATATTTATGTAACAGTTAGCAATCATAAATCAAATACTGATTTCGAGAACCACGCTAGTTTTGGCCACGATAAACAATCTTTGCTACACCGCTTATAAACCTCGATTTCTTGCTGACACTTTAGCCACTCGTTTTTTCAATACTACTCCAGACTTTGACCAACCAAGTCTTGCTTCCTGATCCTCCAACTCAAGTGTTTGAGCGCACTATTATTCTGATGACTTGTGTGTTTATATTAAGGTTTGGTTAACGCCTGATTACGAATTCGGCCTCTTGTGAAGTTTGTACGTAGCCTTCCGGACGGTTAGATCTGTACGCTTATTTAATTACCTCAGCCTAAGGTCTTAGAATTACGCTATTTACGTTCCTTAACGCCAACAGTATCCAGACGGCTTACTGAAAAATATTGATACTCTATTACTTTTCCCTTGTGTATTTGTACGAAGCCTTCCGCACGGCTAGACCAGTAAGTTTAATTACCTTATCCTAAGATCTTAGAGTTACGCTAATTACGCACCGCTATTTTAATGTTCTCGTCTCCGGACGGCTGACAAACCTGCTATAAATAGTTAGTAGCGGCAACTACTCTGTAGTTCCCACAATTCTCTTCAGTCGGTTGGCCATACTAACCTTCCGCATCGAATTGTCCCCGATTAGTTACTTTGATATCCCACGCCACGAGCTCGACCTGGGTATACTCACGTACTTCCATCCCGATTAACTCCACAGGGTATTTCTCAAACTACAGGTAGAAAACTTTGGAACTCTATGGGAGGGCCGTTATGGATTTTATCTAAAGCTTGTTATCAATTTTTCTAAGGAATTGATATTACTATTATAAGAATAATATAAAGTAATACGGTACTTATTTATGTAGCTTTGGTTTAACTCGATATTAACTTTTTGAGCAAGGCCACTATTGCGAAATCAAACTATCACTCCACAAATCATTCCGAAGGATCAAGCACTCTCTATATAAAATAGACTGATACCAGTCAAAAATCAAAATCGATGACAATAACTAATGATTGTTTAAGCACCAATGTAAATCGTAAGATTCGTTTAAAATAACAGTACCGCATTGCTGGACTGGCTAGGTGATCCATAAAAGGAAAATAAAATAAAATGTAAACTATAAAGTAATTCATGCAGCAACATCATAAATCGTGACTATAGGTATCGGTATTAAAGTGAAAACCCCGTTTGATTAACTGCAGTAAATTGAAAACACGCGTGCTTCCGTTACCCGAGTCGACTCAAGCTCGTTATGTACTAGACTGAATTAAAACAAACAAAACGAAGCTAACACATGTTAGCTAAAAACGAAAACGAATGCTAATTATGCAAATTAGCATTTAAACGAAAACAAAAGATAACAGAAGAAAAGAAAAACCCAAGGACAAAAAGGAAGTAAGTGATATAATAAAGAATTTGGTGTCCAATCCGGGTTTTTAGGAATTTTTGAGTTTTGGGAGGGTTTTGGCCAGCGATTCTCCCCGGGAGCCTGGTAGGTGCCCGACAATTAATGTGGGATACCACCAAAATACCTCAGCTTTATGACCTTTGCATACTAGCTATATAATTAAATTGCATCCTTCATATTCTATGTTTTCAACTAAATTACGCCATCATTTCTTCTCTTCACCTTTCATTCATATTTCCCCAAAAGCTCCATAAATTACGTTTCTTTTCCCAAAATATATTCCTCCCATTTCTTTCACTAATTCCTCCATATTTTATTCTTCATCTATCTCCTTGGCTTAGCATCTTTGCCTATTCGTACTTTTCCTAAATTTCCCCAAATTTCTTTTCTTTAAACGTACCCCTACAAATTCCCTTCATTCCAATCCTTTATATGACCCCATTTTCCTCGTCCAAATACAATTGTTTTTCTTTGTTCTTTTCTCGCCTTTGCGTCACCGCTACCTTCTTCAACTACCTATATCTAAAATTTCCAAATTTTTTACGACCTTTCTCCCAACCCCCACCCCTCTAGAATCCCTATTGAACTGACCACCTTTCCGGAAATCCTTCCCAATTTTCTTTTCATCTCATCCAAGTTTCTCTATCCAAACCACTTCCTGCTATTTCAATTTCCGTAAATTATCCTTCGCCACCTACTCTCTTTCCCGTTACCTTCCATGGATTTCCTCTAACCATTTCATTGTTTTAAATGTACTAGCTAGGACCAGTTCTGGCCCTAAGGGATCCCAGCTGCACCACTCTCAATATTCACCGCGGTGCCCGGACAACCCCGGCTTACACGATTCCCCGGTGGACCCTAGTCTGACCGGTGAAAACCGCTTAGCTCAGCAGGCCGCCGGCGGGTTTACCAGGGTGTTCGGCCTGGCCCCTATAATGGCCCACGTGTCTAGAGGTATGGAGGTCCCCCTGAGGGAGGGTCATCCCTTAAGCCTGCTCACAGGTAATAAGGCTGACCCGTTATTCCCTCACATTTCACCGGGGTTTCTGAACCTAGGCCCTAAGGAAATCCTCCCACCGGTATGGCTTCTTTACCTTAAAGGGTTGCACAGGCTTAATGATTTCCTTAAAAAAATCTCGGGCCCCGGGATGGCAGTATTTGGGTTGAGGTTACCTTGGTTAGATGAAGGAGTGGTGAATGGGGCTTAGCCTTTTATCAGTAATTGAATATCTTGAGGGGACGGGTTGACCAAGATTTGTCCCAGAAACCGAGCGAAAGAAACGAAAGGAAACGCGGGAGCGTGCGGGTGTCACCCTACTAGTTTATTTAACTGTGGTGGCCAACTGCGAATTTACTCGGGTATGAGTGTCTAATGGGGTTTGCCAAATCGCTTAGAATAAGTTCACACTTCAACCGTTTACTTTTTTTTGTATTAAAATTTCCCTTTTTGGCACTCCACAAACATTGCCCAATCGGGCACACTTGATCGTAACAGCACAGCAGTATACTGCAAGATAATTATGGTACAAAAGCGGGTCCACACTTGGCCCGTAACGCAATAAATTTCCAAGATTTCCACCCTGAACCTAAAGTCATCTTCCAACACTTTTAAAGAGTTAGTGCGATCCCTTACGTTACCGATTTAGGTTGGGATGACGAAATGTCATTCTGTGGGCGCCATTGGGCCCTTTTAGAAACGCGGAACCCTCTACCCCAAAATTTTACTAGATGAAACTTAGGCTTGATTTCGCTCCCCGTTAGTAACGTGCTCCTCGCGGCACTACAACTACCCTCACACATTTCTTTGTTTAAAACACCTCCAACACTTTCTAGGAAATTTTCTTTTACTTGAACTCGCTTGACTTAACTAATAAGGCGCGGCCCAGCACTTGTGGGAGCGCGGAGCATCCGCTGGACGCCACAGCACCCACAAGGGCTGCGCTCTAGTGCTTAGGCCTACGCGAGAAAACTTTCTAAAGTGCTTAAAGTGAAATCTCTGGGTGGGCCTCTTCCACGCGTCCGCTGTGTGAAGAGTCCATCCAGGTGAGTCCTGAATGCGGTACACTCTTTGATCCTACGAAATTTGTAAAAATGAAAATTCCACCGTCGGCTAAACGGGTACGTGTCGCTCGCCTATTTCAAAAATATGAAAATTTCGCAAAAATGCCTACATACGTCCACCGAACCCTTGCAAAACATCACCCGGCGGACGGGGAACCAGTCGAGGACCCTTGCACTCCCTCTTCGCCTTTTTCTCCAGAATTTTGACCTCGTTTTTTCACTCACTTCTGTCCCTCGCCGGGGATAGAAGCCCCCTCTTCCCCTCTCAGCCCCCTCTTCCCGCGGCGCGGGCGCAGCACTTACGGGTGCGCGAGGCATTCTTTGGACGCAACAGCACCCACAAGGGCTGCCCCTGATCCTATGCTTGATCAGAACATCTAAAATGCTAGTCAAAACTGGGGGGCACCCCACACACGTCCGCTGTGCAGAGCACTTCCCCAGGCAAGCAAAACCAAAATTCAAAATAAAAGCACAAGAAAAACCTAACCAACAAGAGAAGCCGCGGCGACAACCGCATCTAGGCTAAAACCCCGACTGGCTCCAACTTAAAAGGGTACGGTCTCCTTTTATAGTGGTTGTCTTCCCCCTTTTTCACTGCGGCATCCCTAGAAGCGAAAATTTCAAATACTGTACTATATATATTGAAAAATAAAAATAGACATAAAGCAGCATTGGCAAAAAACAACAGCGGCATAAACACATTGCTTTCGCCCTGCTATGTTAACTTAGCCCCTAGTGGGCTGGCAACGACAACAACACGACGGCCAGCAGCTATACGTGGCCGAGACTCGCCAAGAAAACAAAACCGCCCGCTGGTCGGTGCGGCAGAAATTTCGGGGATAAATATAACGGCGCTCAGGGCGCCGTTTTCTCATAGGGATATCGGCACATTTTTGCCGATATCTCCGGATCTAAAAACAGTAGGCGGCCGGGGGCAGGACCAGAATCATGCCCTGGCAGGCCGGCTACTGACGAAAATTTAAAATTTAGTATTTCTCTTATAGGAGGCCTGTCAGAGGCCGATTTAGGCGCCCGAAACAGAAAATTTTGGTGGTCCAATCGAGTTTAGGGGATCCTGAGCGGACCCGAGGGGTGGGCGGCCCCGGTCTTCGGCTGAACAGTTCGGGTGGAGCCCAATAAGTGTCCCGGGCTCCAAAAATAGGGAAGTTTTGATTACTTTGGGTGTCCTTTTAGGCTTAGAAAATTGTAGACTTAAGCGCCTGTTTGGGGGTCCACAAGTATTTAGGGGATCCAAATTTTTAGACCCGCCGGGTCGATTTGACACCCCTAGGAAGTCCTTAAGATAGTTTAGTCACCCTGGTTCCTCTAAAATTTGTCGGAGACCCAGAAATTAAATTTTCGTGTCGCACCCTAAAATAGCGTCCGTGAAAATTTTTATCCCTGGAATACTCTGTTTTGATTTTCTTGGACCAAGGATGTCGATCACCTACGACCCTCCTTGGGCTCATCCGGGTATTCTTTGGCCCAATAATATATACGTATAACTACCACATGTGTAACGCGTGCTAACGAACAGCAAATACTGTAATGTACTGATCATCTGGCGTGTGCGCTGGGATTGGCCCGGGGCGACCCGTTTTCATACAACACCAAAAATCCCGATAAGATCGGTTGGTCCCCGGCCTCTCCGATCGCACACCCACACCACAACATCATGTATACATAATATAATGCACAAGCAGTTTATATACACAGTACGACAGTGGTTTATTTCACGAGGATCGACCGGGCACCCCTAATAGTTATCCCTGTCTTTCCTATTTGGTGCCAAAATCATCCCGTGCACCGTCGGGTGGTGGAGTGTGACCTTACAAGTACAACATAGATGGATACGATTGTTTATTTTTACAACAACTGTAATACTACATAGTTATCAATTAATATAGAGGCCACACTCCGCCGGTATCCGGTCGTCCGTTTCCTTGTTCCCTACGAAATCGCGAATTTTATCATTTTCATAAAAATTGGGATGGTACAAAATATATAATCACCCAAAATTTTTCAACTTCTACCTTACCAAAATTTTATGCATAATTTACCTTAAGATGTGTGCAACTAGGGCCGGATTCTGTCACAGAGCCAATTCGGGCTCGTGACAAAAACGCACAGACGCATTCGGCCCTTCATAAAATGAATAGCTAAGCTATGCTGTTACGTTTGCACGAGCCGAGAAGCTATGTGTCATGGGTTGATAGCCAGGACGGACTACAAAAAATATTTATTACGTTCAGCTTGGCAGATTGTCATACAGGTAAAATATTTCGCCCTAGGCCCAAAAATGCAAGATTAGTTCCTAGTAGCTATGTAAAACAAGCTCTTTTATGCATGAAAATTACGGTATTGTAACTGGAAGGATGTTTTACAGATATATGACCATAAATATCACCAATTAGCGATTTTCCATTGTCGTCATATATTTTTGTATTTTAGAGCCGGTTCCGGCACTTGTGAAAATTTATCAGCCTCACTTTACTATTAGCTAAATATATTAGTAGGGTCTGGCTCGGCCCAAAATATGTCACACTGGCTGACCGCGGCTAGCCAAGCATCGCTTTAGAGCCGCGGCAGACTGTGACAAAACCCGGCCCCACTGCACACATCTTAAGGTAAATGATGCATTATTTGACACTTTCTTTCTTTCTAAGTTTTCCACTGCACAACCTCTCCACCTCCCCTTTCTCTTTCCGCTAGCTTATCTTTCTTCCTCTTCCACTCCAAATACGCGCAAGAAAATAAGGTCGGACCCTTGGGTAGCCCGGTTGTGCAGCGTTTTCCTAGCTCGCACTGTTGAATGTCTGAGTCGGGTGTAACTGCTCAACATCGGTCGGAAACGGTGATACAGTTTCTGGATCCTGCTGGGACTGTAGTAAAAGTAGAAGTAAATTTTTTAACCTGAAAAACGCCGATGACGGATAACCGTGAGCACAGCCGGAGCTCCCAGGCTTATCCGCAAAGGGGCGGAAGTGCGTGAAATTGTCTTCAGGTGTGTACCGTGTTGAGACAGGTTCGTTATACGTATAGCGTTTGATTAAAACGTCTACGCTAGTGAAGGCAGTGACGCATCAATAAAAGAATTATCCGTCTGAATTCAATGGTACAATTGTGTATATAGTGGAAGGCCAACCCCCATCGACATAATTCACACGATAAGACAGGATTTTACGGAATAGACCAAGTTCAAAACGAAGCGACGACCCTGCTTTAGTTCATAACGTTATAAAATTTGCTAAAATTTTTGCATCCAGTAAGGAATTGGCAAAAAGCCAACGGAAGCAACGGGTTCCGGGTCAGGATAGAACCCGTTGCCCGTTAAACGACAAACCACCGAGTTACCACAGACCCACACGGCCTGTTACCACTACGCAAAGTCATGGTAATATATCTGAAGCTCGCAACGTATTACACTGATATCTATAGTGTACCTAGCGAATACTTTTACTATCCATAGTACATTTTTGGAATGTTATTGCATACGTAAACAAAACCGATTACCTACGTACGTTCAGTAAATATACTGTTTATAAGTAGCCTAATGGGTATACTAGCGGGCCAGCCAAATGCCGATAATAAAATTTATATGGATTTATATGTATTTGACAGGCACTGATGCAAAACTCGGCAAAAAGACTTGCACAGGTCCGGATCGATCACGAGCCTGTCGACGCGAAAGCAGGCGACGTGCCACGTAACAATGGAAAACTGACGGTGGATTGCGGCACAGGTATAACGAATATAGGGCACGTGTCCGTATAGTCCGGTGCATATGCCTGGATGAATGTGTGTATTACATATATTGCCCATACACGCCGACGGTCGGTCATGCCGGGGGGGGTAGAGGCCCCCACGGGGGGGGGGGCGTGGGTCGCGGCCATCTCAGGGGGGTAACTACCCCCTGGCGGGCCAAATTTGTATAGGGGTGTCGGTCTCGTGAGGACCTGTTTTTTTTTGATCGTCGGATGTATATTTTTCACCTACGTGTTCAGTTTGCCTACATGCACCGCAAGAAACGCGAAGGCGCACATTGCGCACGTTTTTCACCGTATTTGTTGATCTACAGTAATTCTTTCAGTTATTTTAATCGATCTCTGCCTAAACTGGTGCCGATTCGGTCCCAGAACGCTCGTTAGGACAATCAAAGACACTTGTTGATTTAGCTGTCTCTGTTAGAAAATTTTTTGGTTGAAAGTTGTCTTCCCCGGTATATTTCAAACTATTATTTGTATATACATGCCTGTTTCAGATCTGAAAAATCATGCTAGATTAGCAACAGAATTCAGAATATGTTCCATCACGAATAACCTTCATTAAAAGAAAGCAAAGTAGTTTTTTAAAATTGGCAATAGATATTCACAACGTGAAAACAGCGCGGTAGCTTTTTGAACAGTTATTTGTGAAATATGAATTCAGTGAACACAGTGTCTACTGTAACAGAGTGTACCGTGTTGGGCTTGAGATATTCGCAGATTCGTTTTTAACGTTTTTAACGTTTAATATAAGCGTACAAAACGGTGCAAAATTATATGTATATATATAATATATTTTAGTTAAAAATTACAAGTTTAATTAATTGATTGATTATAATAATGGAGTGTTCCAGTGCTATTTTAGTGCTGAGTTCGTGGTTAACCCACCGTGGACCATAGCAGACATTCAATGTCTAAATCTAGTTAGTATATAAATAAGTATTTCGGTTAACTTTTATTTCAGGGAATGACGTCTTTCAACAAAAAGCTTTCCACAAATTTACAGCTGCATATGCACCACTAGCAACAAGCAGGCACAATTTGCGCAAATTTTGTGCTGCGCACCCCGGGGGGGATAACCCCCCTCTGGACTTTTCGGCCTCAGGGGGGGGGTCCGGAGCTCAGGGGGGGTTACCCCCCTACCCCCCCCCTGCCGGCATGTATGATATTGCCGTATAATCTGGCACTAAGTGTATATACATATTGCGCGTACATGCGGGTTGCGTATGTTCGTGTTTTGGTAGTGGTGTAATACATATTTTACATTTCTCTTTCTTTCTCCGCTCTCTTGTTTTGTTTTGTTGTTGTTGGTTTACTATGCGATGGCTGTTATTCGTTGTGGTAATCATTTAGCACACTATCGGCAACGACGTTGATGTGTAAGACACCAAGCAATTATTTGGATTATATCATGGGAGATATATGTTGTTCCCGAAGTTTCTTCAACGTTCCACGAAAGGTAGATTTTGACGCTTCAGCTGGTTTTAAAGTATTTATCTAAGGTTTTTTAGACTATGAAATAAGTGTAACCTATCAATTTTAAACTTTGCACCGTAATCGTAATCTGCAAATATTTGTCTTTAGAATTGGTAGAAGTGGTACCCCCTACCACAGCAACGGAAACGAACCCTATGCCGAAAGCAGTAAACGTACATAACTTGAGCGGCATGTTAAAAATGTTGGCACAATGCTCTAAAATGCACAAAATAAGAAACCTGAAAATTCAATCTGAAAACAGGTATAACGAAAATGCTAGACAATGGATACAGACCATACAAGGTCATATGAGGAGCTGGGGTTTATCTCCCGAGGCTCGAACCTCCCCGGGCCGTGCGCTGATCTTTCTATAGTTTTTGGAGCACCCATGTGCCCTCAAAGAAAGTTTTAAGAGCAGCCCGTCTACTCTCAATAACACAGATAAATGTGGAGCACCACGTGTGCTCTCGAAAACCCACTAATAGATGGAATACCCCTGTACTCTCAATAGACTAATAAAGTATGGAGCACCCCTGTACTCTCAATAGTAAAATTTGGAGCAGCCCATCTGTTCTCAACAAACCGCAAATTTTGTTGAACTCGGAATCAGCGCTATGTCTTAGCTTTTAATAACCACTGCCTAGGTAGAGCAGAGTTAAATAGCAAGGTGTCATATAGCAGTTAAGCTAAGAAATAAAATATGAAATAAAAGAGACTACTTACTTTGAGATTTCCGATCGCGACTGACTCTGCGAACTAACTGCTGCAGGTAACTCTGCAGTCGATAGCAGCAACTGCCTCGCTAATCGAAACAAAAACTAAGCTTATATACACCCAAAAACCAGGCTTAGCTGGGTTTAGACAGCGGTTAATTATTCTCAGAATTTTTATATAATCGGGCAAAAATTCTAATAATCTATTTTTACAAGCCAACCATGCGAGAATAATACCGCCAGCATTACAATGCAAATAAATAATTTCAAACGCCCATGACGGGCACGTTGTATCTAAAAAAACAAAAACTTCACAATAATGTTTCAGCAGTCTATCAGAATACTCCAATAAAATATTATTTAAGCTCTATAAAAAACTATGGCACGCATCTGAAAGCTAGAACAGAACAAGTTTCAGGACAATAGTGCATAAAAAATAAAGTGGTGTGTTGAAAATACCGCATCGCATTTGTTATTAGCTTCGCAAACCGCTTGGTATATAGCTCAATGTGCTGTCTTGATTATATATCAGCCATACAACAAGTATAATTTTATTTTAATGCAGTGTTTACATTATAAAGGAGCCCTCTTGTGAAAGTGTTATCCACCCTGAGTCACCCGTCATTACCAGGCCTTCCGGGACAAACCCAACCCCAAACGATGGGAACTGATGGGGATAAAATTTATTCAGCGTTTTGGTTAATGTTAGTTCTGCTTGTGATACCAATAAGAACAAGAGCATTAACCCCACAATTAAATGTGAAAGCTTAAATGGTTTGGTCCTAGTAGAAAAATTCATTTTAACAGGCAAACTGTATTCATAACCAGCAGTTTTATCTTGCCCCTCTTGCTTGAGGGTGGGCTCCTTTAGCGAAACCATGCCTACCAACTGGAGATAGGCTTTCTCAACAAGCAGTGAGTTCTGCTTACTAAGAACCTCAAGTTGGTTACGCAATTTGTCAGTCTTATCCCGGTCTATATTATGATTACAAGGTACCTGTAGCGGCGCAGCTGCAACCTGCCCAATAGTAGTGGTGGTCACAACGCTAGTATTTTTCGGACGACTTGCAATAGGTCCTACTTTTGGAATATTTGGGTGAGAAACCGATGACAACGGTAGTCGAAAATTTTGTGAAAAATTGTCTCGAGGCTGCATACTAAAATTGGAAGGTTGGTTATTTTGCCGATTGGTAGTTTTTTGATAACCCCTTAGCAGGCAACTCATGGCCATGTGACCCATCCGTCCACAGTTATAGCACCGTGGGCCCCTAACAGAAAAGTTTTCCGATATGTTGTTATCAATAAACGGTCTATTATTAGGCCACCTATTTTTGATTTATACTAACAGCAGGTGGACGCGGACGGTTATCCCGCCTATGTCCGTTTTTCCTAACCCGTTGTAACGTATTTCCAATTTCTTTTTGATTTTTAGCCCGTAACTCCATGCCTTGAGCTACTTTGTGTAATGTTTGCTAACGAACTAGTGTATTAGTTGTACTAGCAAAACTCACTGGTGTATACTCAGGTTCACACAAAACCGCTTGCATGTCTAAGCGCTATGCCAAATTTTCAGCCTGGCGCAGTGTGTTAGGCGTATCAAGAAAGATATACCATTTTAGCTCAGGTCGAAGACACTGAAAACCTTACAATAATTTTCTGCTGTAAATTGTCATCTGTCTCATGTGGGTGTATACTCCTAGAAGCCCTTTTAATTGGCTTGAGATAGGCGGTCAGTGACTCGCCACTCATTTGCTGGCGCTGTTCCAGAACCGCTTCATGGAACAAAGACCACTCTGGTGTTAGCAAAGCGTTCTTTAACGCCCGCACCAGATCATTATAATTTCTCTTAGACGCATCCGGTATGCGGTAATATATGTCCTTAGCTCTGTCCCTTAGATATGCCGGCAGATCTTTTAACTTCATGTTATCATCAATTATTATTGCATCACAAACCGAGTTAAAATTTTCAAGCCAAGAATTAAAATTTTGTCCAGTAAGGTCTCCTTGGAAGGGCTTAATCGTAAATTCGTTCTCATTGCCCAACCGAACTCACCGTTAAATTTCTTCAAAGTTATTATAAAGATCTTTTAAACCATTATCTAGCCTTGAGGTTTTTTGTAACATGGTCAAGCTGACCAATATTTTTCACTAAAGTATCCATAAGCTCCATCTCAGCTTCTGTCTCAAAATAATGAATTTTCATCCTCGTCGTCTGTCGGCTATAAATTAGCCAAATGTGCACTACATAACTAATAAATAGTCGTACTTGTGCGAATTTTAGACGACTCTATTTTTTGTAGTTCAACCAAGTTTTTTTAACGCGATTAAGAAAATTGGATCTCGGTGGGACCTCCAACTGTAGCGAAGCAAGTTCTAATGGGTATACAAATTTTCAATTTTTGCAGCGATGACCTTGTGTAATGGTAGCACTTAGAACCTAGGACTTCATTTACTACACAAATAAAATAAGCAACCAACTTGATATTATCAAGATAAATAAGAGTACGGCATTAAAATAATAAATCGTTTGAATTGTCAATGCGGATCTAAGGATCCAAATAATAAATTAGTATAATGGTCGAGCAAACTTTATGAAATACAAGGTGGATCCGTCGATCCGGCCTAAGCTTTGCCCTAAGCTTGGCTCAACCTAGTCAATAAATTTTATCGGCGCAGTTTTGTTCTCTCGAAAGAAATTTTTATGAGCAGCCCTCTGCTCTCAAGAAAAACAGTTTTTCGGAACACCCATGTGCCCTCAAAGAAAATTTTAGGAGCAGCCCGTCTACTCTCAATAACCCAGAAAAATGTGGAGCACCACGTGTGCTCTCAAAAACCCACGAATAGATGTGTTACAGGGAATACCCCTGTACTCTCAATAGACTACTAAAGTATGGAGCACTCCTGTGCTCTCAATAGTAAAATTAGGAGCAGCCCGTCTGCTCTCAATAAGCCGCAAATTTTATTGAACTCGGAATCAGCGCTATGTCTTAGCTTTTAATAACCACGGTCTAGCTAGAGCAGAGTTAAATAGCAAGGTGCCATATGGCAGTTAAGCTAAGAAATAAAATATGAAATAAAAGAGACTACTTACTTTGAGATTTCCGATCGCGACTGACTCTGCGAACTAACTGCTGCAGCTAACTCTGCAATCGATGACAGCAACTGCCTCGCTAATCGAAATAAAATCTAAGCTTATATACACCCAAAAACCAGGCTTAGCTGGGTCTAGACAGCGGTTAATAATTCTCAGAATTTTTATATAATCGGGCAAAAATTCTAAAAATCTATTTTTATAAGCCAACCATGCGAGAATAATACCGCCAGCACAGCATTACAACACAAATAAATAATTTCAAACGCCCATGACGGGTATCTTGTATCTCAAAAAAACAAAAACTTCACAATAATATTCCAATAGTCTATCAGAATATTTCAATAAAATATTATTTATGCTTTATAAAAAAGTATGGCACGCACCCTAAAGCTAGAAAAGAACAAGTTTCAGGACAACAGTGCAGAAAATAAAGTGACGTGTTCAAAAGACCGCATCGCATTTGTTATTAGCTTCGAAAACCGCTTGGTGTATAACTCAAAGTGCTGTCTTGATTATATATCAGCCATACAACAATTATAATTTTATGTTGATGCAGCGTTTACGTTATAAAAGACCCCTCTTGTGAAAGTTTTATCCACCCTTGTCTCTACCACCATCAAATATATGGTGTTTCTGATAGTATTTCCAGATAGCATACATAGGTAGTGTAGTGTCGATAATCGTATGGTGTAAACCACACCATAAAATTTACATGGTGTTAGCTACATCATGTTGTTATTTACACCCGTTATATAATGTGTTTGTGGATGATGTCCTGGACACCGTCAGTAATAAACAATACGTAAATTTAGCCACTATAATTAAGTTGATAGTGTCTCGTATACCATCTATTGCATTATATAGTGTAGGCATATACCGTATACCACTGTATGGTGTGGTCTACATCATTGGGGACAAAACTTTCATATGCAGGGTCCGTTATCACGTAAACACCGCTAAAATTACAGCCGCGTGAGGCACCTTGTTGTTACAACCACAAAAAATCTCCAACAAAGTGCGCATTGGTACAATGCCAGTCATGGTATATATTTATTCAATGTAAACATTATACGGCGAGGAGAGCCACAAGAAAAAGATATATAATAGGAGGCGCTATGACAAGCTAACATTATAGTGCACATAATATAGGCGTGATTCAGTTATAGGTATTATGGTATGAGCAAGCGTGTATACGAGAAGACCACGAAATTCTCTGCACTCAAACGTTAGCTCTTCACTTATGGATATGGCATCATGTATATCACATTGATTTGTTGGTAGATATCCCAATCGTAA